>LIEC01010574.1:0-83305 GCA_001925005.1 Drosera capensis | reverse complement strand
TGCCGGTTTGTTTTTTCTTAAATTTCGTCTCACAAATTTGTTTTATTACGAATCATTATTTCGTTATTTGAGTAGAGTTAGAACATAGGACCATTTCGTGGACATATAACGAATTGATGTAATCAGTTTCGTTTTCTTCTTTTGTAGTTCGACCACGACGAGATCGAATTCGAAGAAAAGGGTAAACAAAAACCGGCATGCCTTCAAACAAGATGCTTCGTTGCTTATTTTAGTAAAGCTATGCAGCGGTTGATTGTATTTGCGAAGGATGAAGCTGGGAATGTGACACACGTTACTGGTGTTCTGCACCTTAATGGAGGGTCGGTGAAGAACACAAATTAAAGTTGAAGCTGACATGGCTTCCTGAAAGCGATGGGTTGGTAAAACTAAACCCTTACCCTAAACCCTAAACCCTAACCCCTAACCCCTAACCTGGAGTTCGATTATCTCATCATGAAGAAGAAAGTATGTGCTAATCTTCCTCCCACCCCTTATGTCAAGTTATCAGTTCCCCTTACAGCCTACAGGGAACTCTTCTTGTATTCTCAAGTCTTGACACCTCTGTCACGTGACAATATAAAGGTGTGAAGTTACCTACCTGAGACCCTCAAAGGCCGTAATTTTAGTTGCGATCCCACTTGGACGACAACAAAGATAGTTCGTACTTTATAAGTTTGTGAAGTTTGTAGGGAACTGAAGCTTTCTGACTTGTGCCGTGTTTCTGTCCGAGAAAAATCATAGCACTAGTTTAGAGTAGTGTTAGTGGTATTGCAGAAAAAAAAATCTTGTTATATTCCACTGCAGAATGAGAACACATGAGGTCCCAAACACAGGGATGAAGATCTCGACTAATCAAAGAAAAATCTCTAAATGTTTTAAATTTACGTTTGGTTTGGAACATATAACTTGTCGTGACAGAACAAATTTATTCAAATACATTGCCCACTTCCGTTAAGCAAACATATAATGGTTCATCCATATACAACAACTCCACAGATTTATTCAAATACATTGCCCACTTCCGTTAAGCAAACATATAATGGTTCATCCATATACAACAACTCCACAGATTTAGAACTATTTAATCACGGGACTCAATGGTAGTGGTTTACCCTTCTTCCTTCACCAAGTAGTCCCCAAAAACCAAACAGACATGAATGAAATAACAATACTCCCGTATCAAACAAGATTTGTAGCCATGTCAACTCATTATTATTACTCTTTATAACATTTGATTTTTTTAAAAAAAATATATTTTAAAAAATTTTATTTATCATTTTAATAACATAGAAAATTATATCTATTAATGTTAAAAGTACACTGCAATTGACATTTGACCAGATTATTATTATGATTTGTGACCCATCATATGGGATCCATCGCCGTTGGACCCCACAGCATTTGTGCGGTTGATATTTCGAACATCCAGCGTTCAGATTTCGTAGATGAATTAGCCTTCTGTTTGTTTTTGTTTTTTGATTGATTGATTTTTTATATGATTATTTTTATTATATTTTTTTAGATTGGTATTTTGTTAATAGGATTTTAAATTTTTTTTCTAGACTTTTAAATGTAAAAAAAAAAAAAAACACATCCAAAACAATAACAAACAACATAACAACATAAGTGCCTCATCAACTCCATCATAAAGTATTATATAGTCCATATAAAAAAAATATTACAATAACATGTTCATATCAAACAATGTTTTGAATGATTAAAAATATCAAATATCTCTATTTTATATTTTTCTTTATTTCTTAATTCATAATTATTTATTCATTTAGAATAATAAAAAAAACAACTATCCACCTATCTTTTCAGTAAAAGAGTCCACGACACTTAGAATAACATCAAGCTAAAACAAAAAAAAAAAAATCAATATATATATATATATTTTAAAATCATATCAAATCAAGAGATGATTTAGATGCGTAACATCGTTTTAAACAAGACCGAGAACCAATTGGGAAGAGGATATCGCGGAAGGACGACTACAGCGAACAAATCATCGATAATCGAAGCCCGCATTTTCAGACCAATCCCCATCATTATCCCATGACCCCATATCATCGCTCTCGTCACACCAAAACCAAAACCCAAGTCCCCGCCGCCACCCCCGCCACCACTCTCTACATAAAAGTCAAACCAACACAACCCACCCCCAAAATATCCTCTTCCTACTTTGATATAAATCTCAATCTTCTCTATCATCACATCATCATCGATATCATAGTCTCCTTCAATGGCGATATCGAAGAAGGCCTTTGATGCCGAGGCGGCGGCTGCGATGACGGCGGAACTGAGGGCGGCGTTCGGGGCGGGAAAGACGAGGAGTTACGAATGGAGAGTAGCGCAGTTGAACGCGATCGCGAAGATGATGGAGGATCGCGAGAGGGAGATCGTTGATGCTCTGAGATCGGATCTCGGGAAACCCGAGTTCGAGAGCGTGCTTTACGAGGTGTGGTGATCGATCAATCGATTTCGATGAGCATCACTTTTCCGATTTGCTTTGGTTTGCTTATGGTTCAAGTTACTGCTGCTGCTGTGGGTGTTTTGTGGTCATATCTTGACTTTGTTTGATACAAACAGTATGATCATTTAATGCAATGATTGTTCTTCTTTTTTTTTTTGTCGTTTTTTTTCCTCCTCCTTGGAATTCTGTTTTGTGGGAATGGTGGATTCGTACATGTGTCTGGATATAGTTGGAGCATTTATGATGGTGCTTTTCTTCAGGTTGTTGTACATGTATGGGAGAGTATGGTAGCTTACCCTTTCTTTTTGTAGCAACTGTTATTCAGGGTGTAACTATAACTAACATGAACTTAGATAAAGTTTTATTTGCTTGTTCAGAAGCCTTTTTTGCATTTCAGCGTATAAGGATATTCTTGTCGACCAATCTTTTTCATGGAGCTTGCGATGTCTTTAACATATTTTAAGAGCGAAGTCTATAATTTCTGTATCAAGGAAGAGAATGATTAGTTAAAAATAGATGAAGAAGAAAGACAGCAACTTACAGTATTAGTGATGTCATTCTTGTAGTACTATTCTTTTGCAATTAACTTTCTCGAAGTCATTCTTATGCTTGAGTCTATTACAGTTAGCGGTCCATGCTACAGGGAAGTGTTATTAGCAGCCTAGGTTGCATGCATTTTTGTCCCCTGTATCTCATTACAAGAATTTGTTATTAGATTTTACTTTCCTAACATTGATAACAACATGTGCAGATCGGCACAGTAAAAAATTCGTGTAAGCACACGCTCAAGGAGTTAAAACAGTGGATGAAACCTGAGAAGGTAAAGCTGGATTCATTTTATGACTAGCATCTATTTGGGCGGTCATGGCTGCGTATGTTCTTCTAAAATTTCATAATTCTGATTGCTTTTCGTGTTTCAGGCTGGGACTCCATTTGTCATATTTCCTTCTTCGGGAGAGATAGTGTCTGAACCATTCGGCCTTGTGCTGATCATTTCTCCGTGGAATTACCCACTTTGTAAGTAGAGAAAGCTCGTCCATTGTGATCTGATTCTTCCAGTGACTACCCTCTAACCACGCGTATTGTAGTTTCAATGTGGTAATTTCTGTAAATAGACTAAGTCGAGTTGAGAATTCTTCTTTGTTTGCATTCACTATTTCGATGTTTTTTTCTTTTTCTTTTTCTTTTTCTTTTGCAATATGTCGAAAATTAGTGCATCTCACATATCTATCAATTATGTGATTTTAGTATTTGCTGGTTATTTTGGTTATTTACTTCTTGTTTGTTTAGCCAAATAAGTCTAATGCTGGCTAGTGGGAGTAGTAGAGGAGAAAATTCAGGAGCTTGTTAGATCTATTTCCTATTTATTTGCAGTTACACGCTTAAGTTAAAGATATCACAAGCAAGTTCAGTTTTTTTCTGGTTTTTTTAGTTCCATAAGCTCTTCTCTCCTGTGCATTTATCTTTGTTTCACAATACCACCTCTTCATCCTACTTTTCATTAGATCAGGTATCATAACTCTAACACATTAATACTCTTTACTAAGTATAATTTTTGTGGTTCAGCTTTGGCCCTAGATCCTGTTATTGGAGCCATTGCAGCTGGCAACACGGTCGTCTTAAAACCATCCGAGATTGCACCTGCAACATCCGCATTCCTCGCCAAACATGTCGAAAAATACCTTGATTCTTCTGCAGTTAGAGTCGTCGAAGGTGGTGTCCCTGAAACATCAGCCTTGCTGGAACAGAAGTGGGATAAAATATTTTATACAGGTTTACTTCTTCTCTGCTGGCAATTGGTTTAATCAGATTAGTGTCCTGAAAGATGGGTTTCTAAGACGACTACTAGTTTATGAGAACTGAGAAGCCCTTCTCTTCTTCTTCCCATGCGTGTTAATAGGGGCTTTTGTTAACGAAATGGCTTTCTATCTCAGGCAATGGAAGAGTGGGGCGTATCATCATGGCTGCAGCTGCCAAGCACCTTACACCTGTTGTCTTAGAGCTTGGTGGAAAGTCTCCTGTTATTGTTGATTCAGATGTCGATTTAAAGGTAAGAGTTAGTTCCAAGTGCTTAATTGTCGCTGTTTTGCATTGGTATGATATATTTTGCATACCAACTGTGTGTGTTGAATTGGGTACCAGGTTGCGGTCAGGCGTATAATTATTGGCAAGTGGGGCTTGAACAACGGACAGACTTGTGTTGCTGCTGATTATATTATCACTACAAGGGACTTTGCTCCAAAGTTGGTAAGTTTCCGACATAATACAGTAAACAGCAACATGCGCTTGTTAGAACTGCTGCATCTTGATGCCGTGCTGAATATAGGTGAATGCCCTCAAACATCAACTGGAGAAGTTCTATGGAAAGGATCCATTGGAATCAAAAGATTTGTCTCGAGTAGTGAATTCCAACCACTTTGATCGTTTGTCTAAGATTCTGGATGAGGAAAAGGTTTCTGGTAAAATCATCCATGGAGGTCATCGGAATAGGGATCAGTTGTAAGCAATATCTCTTTTTGGTTTATCAATACATTTTGGTATCCTTAACACCAGGAACATGTCTGACGAGGGACTTTGTCTGTTATTACAGGAAAATAGCTCCGACGATTTTATTAGATGTCCCAGAAGACTCCCTCATTATGAATGAGGAGATCTTTGGTCCGCTACTTCCAATTCTCTTGGTAATCCTGATGAAATTCTTAATTTATATTGTGTTTGCTATTATCTTGAGCTTTTGGGACTGGTGCTACAATTGTCCCAATATGACTAATGGATTAATTTTCATTTGTCTTGATGATTCTAAAGGTTGACAGACTGGAAGAAAGTTTTGATTTGATACTCTCAAGACCGAAGCCACTTGCTGCATATGTGTTCACTAACAATCAGAGTCTGAAGGAAAAGTTTGTGCTAAACATCTCCGCTGGTGGCATCGTCATCAACGACATTGCTGTACATGTACGTCTTTATTGTTTGTCTTTTTATACACCATATCAACCTATCTGAGCACTCTTTTTGAAAATTATTCTGAACAACGCACACTTTGAGCAGCGAGTATGTGGGACTCAGAGTCTCCCTCTCACAGCTTGGAATAACATCGGTGAATGCTGAAATAGTCATTTGGCCCATCAACTTCTATCCGGTTATCAACTTATCATTGATGTGCATGTCATCTCCATACCCAACGTTTATTAGCTTTTTCTGCATTTGTAACTATGAGATCTCTTCTGCTGCTTGGGCAGCTAGTCTGTCCTGAGCCGGTTTTGAGCCGGATACTTGTATTTCATCTTACTTCTGTGCTTTTCATGCAAAATTTCATTCGATTTTTGATGCAGCTCACAGTTCCCACTTTACCATTTGGCGGAGTGGGTGAGAGTGGAATAGGTGCATACCATGGCAAGCTTTCGTTCGACGCTTTCAGTCATAAGAAGGCAGTGCTTTACCGAGGGTTCAAGGCTGATGCAGCATTGAGGTACCCTCCATACACAGCGTGGAACCTGAGCTTGTTGAAAGCTCTCATGAGCGGAAGTCTAGTCAGCATCATTAATATGTTGCTTGGATGGTCTAAAAACACTGTCGCGAAACCTAAGGTCGCCTGACCATCTGCTTTTTGGCTGGATATTTATGGTTAAGCATTGTTCGCTCGAGCAGCAGAGGGTTTATACCGTAAAACCTGTTGTCTTTGGGCGGACATGTACTGCTGGTTGCTGCTG
Organism: Drosera capensis; assembly: GCA_001925005.1. Lineage (NCBI taxonomy): Eukaryota > Viridiplantae > Streptophyta > Magnoliopsida > Caryophyllales > Droseraceae > Drosera > Drosera capensis. Next base: position 77,119 of record LIEC01010574.1, on the reverse strand, counting down.
AGATGGATATATTATTCGGTGTATATGTATTGTTATTGTGGCTTTTTTTTCATTTACAATATCAATTACTCGTTCTTGATGTAATGTATTGCACAATTCATTAGAACAAGGCATTCTGATTTACAAATACGCTGTTCAATATGGTAATGAAGTGAAATGAAGTATCTTGTTTCCTTTGTGTTGCACAATTCCCTGCAGATGTGAAAATGTTGATCTAAACATTGACATATTCTTATCAATTGTTCGGTGGTAAACCTAATACGTAATTATGGATTCAAAGCGGTTTTCACTGCTTCAAGGTTCGGATTGCCGCTACAAGGTTACATGATTGGAGCCGTGTTTTCCATGAGAACTGCAAAAATAACCAGCATTCCACCAAGACGAAGAAGAATCATTGATTACTCAATTTCACTCAAAAGGTTACAATTTCAAAGGTAGAGCCTGCAGCTCTCAGAAATTCAATGCATGCCTACAATCTAAAGAGCGTAAAAGGCCTGATACAGAAGTCTTGGAGCTTTAGTTCAACTCTCAAATATTATCGATGATCATGATGTCAAAGAATAAGATGATATAGGCACTTGCAGAAGCCGAGAACCTATAATTTGAGGGCTACAACAACAGATGCATGTGAGAACATATAAGATCTTTCCGTCATCACCTGATATTGTGTTATCATCTTTTTTTAGTCTCATCACCTTATCATTCCAAAGCTGTAACTGTGACTGTATAAGAGCCTTCACAGTTCCGCAATGAAAAGAAGAGTCTGAGCCCAGCCTGCGTACTTCCCATATCCCATTACAAATGCCTCTGCTACCCGATTGCATAGCTTGGATGTCAGTTGGGTGCCTGCAAGCTCGGGCAAGAGGTATCTGGTGGCAATCTTCCTCGATCACACGGAAGAAGAACGGTTAATCAGCAATTCCCTTATACTCATAGAAACGAAAATCAGGAAAGAGCAGAGGACCAAGGCAATCCGTAGACAATTCATAGAAAGACTACCAAGTCACGTGACAACTTCAAGAGCCACCAACCCGTGATATCACAATAGTTGAAATTAATGTATACCTGCCAAAGATGAGTATCAACAGGAATCGCATGGTGTTGATCCAAAGAGAAGAGTGCTATGCACGCTGCTACTTTAGGACCTACGCCGGGCCGGGCAAAGCGGAGAGAGCTTTGATGACCTCTTCAAGATCAAAATCACGAAGAGAATAAAGCCACTGTATACCTCCACCAGCTTTGCATACCAAAGCTTTCACGGTTCCAGTTATGTAGTTAGCCCTGTTCATGCACATCGAGTAAGAAATCAAACCCAATTCTTATGCAACATTGGTTGTACAAACAACTCGAGCCATGAGTAGTAGTCAGATAAGTTTTAGATTTTCCTTGAAATTCCATGCAAGTTAGATTTGGCATCAACTAATGTTGACAGCTTTCCTAGAAAATTTGGATCAAACTGAAACACCTTCCACAAGGACAAGAGAACACAAATCAATAGCTGGAAAGAAACCTGTATCCAAAACCGGCCGCCCGCAGCTGCTCCTCCAAGACATCAACCAGCCGCTCCAACGACGGGAACTCATGAAACTCAAACCCCTCAACCTCGCCTAGAAACCTACCCAGAGACGAAATGTAATCAACCCGAAATGTAATCAACCATCCTAGTAATCCTCCCAGTATTATTATTAGAAGAACACAGGAACTGAATCAAAGACTCAAACGGATCCTGTCTTAAGCACCCTAGCGCCACCCAAACACGACACCAGCTTCGCAAACCGCTCATCCGCCTTACCAAACCCTTCCCACAAATCACCCAAACAGATACCCACATTGAGAAAATCAAGCAAAGGCAACCTAGCATCATCATCATCAAAGCCATCAAGATTATGAAAACAATACCCAGCATCACCATCATTCAAGTGTTTGAGAGAAACCAGATACGATTTCACAACACCAGTGAACTCAAATGGACCTGTTTGCTTCCACCTAAAGGTTTGCCCAGTTGGGAATGTGAGGGGCAATGAGAGCTCTGATTTGCCCAAATTGAAGGGTACCCAGTTGAGGGTTTTGTGAAGGTGCGGACTTGAGGGTTTGTGTGAGGGATCTGATGGGGTTTGAGGGGCTTTTGATGTGGGGATTTGAGGTGGGTTTGTGGTGTTGGTGGTGTTGAAGGGGGCGATGATGAGAGTATTGGAATTTATCTCCTTCGTTTCATTGGATGAGCTCCTTGATTGTGGGATGAAATGGGTTGGAGTTGAAAGCTGTGGCATGTGAATGAATCTATGGTGGTGTAGGGGATTCAAAGCTTGGGACTTTGGAGCAACTGGGGGAACTCGTTCTCACCAAGGGCGATTTCAAGATGACAAACCTCGAAGCAAACCACTGCATATGTTTAGGTTGTATTGCTAAAAAAAAAAACATGGACACGGTACGGTGAAGGATGATATTGCAAAACGTTGTATCGTAAAAGTAATTGCATCTTCGATCTGATCAGTGATCCTTGTCAGCAAAAGAGAGGGGATCTCAAGACACAACATAGCCCCTCCCGTAACTCTTGCTGTGTTTAGAGACTAAAAGGTAGTCTTTATGTTGAGATTAGGATTACACGAGATAACTATTTTCTAGATTATTCATTCGAGATAACTATTAGAGATAACTATTAGTTCATGTAGTTATTTATTATTATTATTTTATAAGATGTGATAAATATTGATAACTCACAATTTTACTTCTCACTAATCAGTTCCTACTAAATTAATTAAATGGGACTTTGTATTCTTCTTTTAAAAATCTCTATATATCAAAACAAAATATGATAAAAAGTTAGATGGAACTATTAATCTTATCCTATTCATTTAGTATCCAAAACAAACCAACAAACAATAACAATGACCCAAATAATTTCATTGATTGACATGAAATAATATTTCATCAGTCTCACAATGATCGCAACAATTTGACTTTCATCATTATCAAGATAAAATTTTACTCGTATCATATAATAATCAAATGTGATTTTTCTCAAATTTATCGTGAAACTTAATGATTATTTAAGATACATGTATGTTGTAAGATAAACAAACCTTATTTTATAAGAAAACAAGATTTTGTATTGATGCGTATTAACAAAAAAGGTTGTTTGGTGAATATGTATCTTGATCAATAACAAGATCCTCAATAAACATAAATATATAAAGGTACAATCCTTTTTTTTTTGTTGGTATATTGGACCTAATATACTAACATGGGCTTTTGATTCTTAATTGAATCAAAATGATAAATCCAAAAAATTTTACTCCTTATTGAAGATTATTCGAGAGGAACTCTTGTAATACTTGCATACGTGTATAGTTTAGGCTTTTAATCATTAGGCAGGAAGATGAGGGATATGATTTATATTGAGTCATTCCCTTCATAACTTGTAAATAAACTTATTATTTTCAATGATAAAAAAAAATGTCTCACTTTTCATTGGGATGTCATAAAAAATCTTACATAAATAATTAAACATAAATTGTTTATATGACATATTTTTTATTATAACACCATATAAAACCTATATATGTGTCGAGTTAAGACGTCATAAACCTATTAATGAAAACAATAATGATTATATTATACTATATGTTGTTATCAAATATGTGCCCAAATCGTCATTTATCTAATAATAACTTGTTCTATTTAAAAACAGTTTCTAGGTTGGTGAGAGACTGTAAATTCTGTTCTCACACCACAATCTAAAGGAATAGTTAACTAATCACATATAATATTCAACAGTAAAGTTCAATGTGTTGAGGAAATGGTCCATGTTATCTGGCTGATCTTGGCTCTTTCAAACATTGCTGGGTCAAATGGAGTATTTTTTTAATGATTTGATTTGCGTTCAGATTGTTAGGACAATTAAATAGATAAATATTTTCGTTTTTAAATTTTTTTTATAATTGATCCTGATTCTTAAATATTTATGATCAAATCATATCAGATTCAAAAAAATTTAATAGACAAAATATAAAGTTTTCAAGTGATTATGGGACAGTAATTGGTATCGGTGTTTTCCTTTTTGAATTACGATTATAGGCAAGTTTACTCGCAGCCTCCTCCATATGGAATAGTCTACCATTTAGACCAACTCCATAGTGGACCAATTCGAGTTCAAACATTGACCCACCCACCATGAGTACCACCTTATTTTTTAAGCATCCTTTTGCTTGCTTGCTCACACTATAAATACATGTAATCCCATATCTCTAAACTCACCAATAGCCATCTAAGAACTTTCTCCAACGAGTTCCAGAAAACTCGTACATATTTATCCATTTATCAATCCGAAACATAAGTTTTTTCGATTCGAAATGGGAATCAGCAAAACCTTCAGCCAGGAGATTGAAAGCCCAGTTGCTCCCGCGCGGCTCTTCAAGGCATTATGCCTCGAGCACCACGTTCTGTTCCCAAAGCTTATGCCCGATTCTTTTGCAAGCATCGAGTTTGTCGAGGGTGACTCCGTCAAGGTTGGCAGCATCCAGCAGCTCAACTTCCCCGAAGGTATGCTGAATGCAGATTCTTATTTGTATATACTCCGTCCGATGTCTGTTTGTGATTAATGTGCTCGTGTTGAAGTATTAAGTTCTAATAACCAGGGCTTATCCATATGAGTTTTCAAGATGCGGTCATGATATCTGTGTCTGTTCAGATATCTGTTGTTTTGCTACCAGATGAGGCCCAAGGTCGTTGTTCATGTACATCATCATGATGGCACTTATATGAAAATGTTTTGTCAGAGTACATATGCTAAATTTGATCACAGTGCTCAGGACATTGCTATAATTTTCTGTAATCTTGAGTTGAATGTTTGAGATGGCGATTCACAATACTGTAATTTTGCAGGTCATCACTTCAAATATGCTCAGCACAGGACCGATGAGCTCGACGTGGATGCCTTCCACTGCAAGTACACGACCATCGATGGAGACGTGCTTCATGGCAAGAACGAGTTCGTTGTCAACGAGACTAAATTTGATGCCACGGCCACCGGTAGCATCTGCAAGATGACAACCGAGTTTCACCCAGTTGAGGGTGTCGAGATCAACGAAGAGGGCGTCAAGTTTGGACAGGAGAAGATGAAGAAAATGTTCAAGACTGTTGAAGAGTACCTTGTCGCGAATCCTGAGGTTTATGCTTAAGTGATCGCCGGTTCTGAATCAAACAATGTGATCAAAGATCGTAAACGGTTTTAATAAGTTTTCTTTTTGGTGTTTGAGCTAAACAGGCTTGAATGACATTCTGGTTTGTGTGTGTGTTCGTTTTGTATTCTATGTACCTCTGTTTTAAAGCAGTGCTATGATATGAGAATATGTAACATCTATGTTTTTGAGCGATAACGCAAATGCATTGGAAATGTACAATGTTAAGTAATGATTGTTTCTCAATCATGGATGGTTTAATAGTCACAATTGACATTTCTTTCGACAAATATTTCTCGCCCTGTACACCCACTCAAAGGCAAAGATAAAGACCACCTAAATAACCGCATCCTTTATGGGATCTGTGTAAGTTAGACGCATAGAGTCTTACCTTTGATTCGAGTAATACTAGTATCACCAAAAACACATTCTTGATGATGCTTTAATTGACTCTAAATAAATTATATCTAAACTTAGACGAATATAGCTAAACTTGGGTATGTCGTAATACTATACTTGTTTGTTTTTCCTACAACCATCATATAACATGAACATTTGACTATCAAAAAAATCAAATACTCCATCTTTCATAACGGTTTGATCTGACACATGAATTTATATGTGTGTTGAATTTTTATTATATTTGATAAAAAAAAATTAGTAATAATAAGATCAGTGTAGTGACCTAGAGAAGTGTACATTAGCAATTATTTTAGTATTCTTTTTTTTTAATTAAAAGGTTGCTAAATACAATAAGTTATCTTTCTCAATTTACTTATGGTTGTTTGATCCAATATATATATTAATTTTTTTATATAATTATACGAAAAAAAAGATAATGGGTTAATTCTGAGAGGTAATTTTTTTTTCTTAGGAGAGGATTGTCGAAGGATCTCTTTGATGATAAAGGGTGGGGATCAGGATTTATCACCCAGAGGAGGCATAGTGTCTGATTGCTTATTTTTAAGTTGTTATTTTACTATATTCGATTGTTTTTGGATGTCACAAGAAGCTAATTTGGTTGTTCGTATCATGGTCAATTATGTCTCCGAGTGGTACCCGTGGGGTTTTTGGGATAAATTCCTATTCGAAAATATTATTGAGATATGTAATTGTGAGAAAAACAATTGAATATAGTGTCCAATTGAATCTTTCTTTCAAAAAAATAAAATTTTAAAAATTAAAATAAAAAGATTAAAAATATATTTCATCAATCTCATATTTATTGAAACGTTTTTATCCAAGAGAATTTATGAAAATATTGAAATTGTATGAATTTTAATAAAGAAAAAACTTTTTTTTTTGTGTTGGTAGTGGATTTATTGTAACATTTATTAGAAAAGATAGTAAATATATCGTGAAATCGATTTGATTTGAGATGCAGATCTATGTGTGTGTTGAATTTGTATGAAATTTAATGAAGAAAAAATATTTTTTTGATGATAGTGGGATTTATTATAACAGTTTTGGAAGAACATAATAAATATAATTACATATAATGATTGTTTTGTTATTTTTATATAAAAAAATATTAAATATGATATATTTTATATATTTTGAGACGATCAAATTATTATCTATATTATAAAATGGAATTTTTTTAAAAAAAATTTATCAAATATTTTTATATAATGATCAATATAAAATGAAAAAATATAAAAATAACATTATTTGTATTACAAAACTGACTAAATATATTTTCGGATAACTAATAAACGTTGTTTATAATACCGGATAAAAGGAGTATATAAAGCATCTGCTAAGAATGCATCTCTCCGTCTCCTTCCACGCTCCACCTGCTCGCTTCTCTCTCGCTCTCGGAGACCCCACAGAGCAGAGTACTCACTCACTCAGCATCCGTCCTGTCCCCGCGCTCCCCAATTTTCTCTGCAAACAATGCCATCTCCTTCCTCAGGTAACTCTCCTCTAACCCTTTCTCCTTTTCCCTTTTCTCCCCAAACCCCCAATTCATCCCTCAATGTCTAACCCTAATTTCACCCCCCTTTTCAGCCGCCGGTGCCACCAGATGGCGAAAACGACCCATCAAGTCCAATCCCACCACCAACAGGAGCAATCTTTCCCACGAGGACAGCGACAACGAGGACGACGAGACCCAGAATGCTGTTGGGTCGGATGACGACGAGGATTTGCACCCAAACCCTAACCCTAATTTGAATCAGAATCAGCAGAATCAACACAATCAGAGTCATACCCAGTTGAGGATTCAGAAAAATCAGAATACCCAGTTGAAAATTCACCAGACCCTGTTGGGGAATCGGAGGGGGTTAGGGTTTGGTGGAGAGGGGGAGGTGATTGGAGATGCTGGGGAGAGGATATCGGAGTTCCCGGCCGTGGTTAGGCGGGCAGTGAGGAGGCATCATTCGTATGTGATGGGAATTGTGGGGATGGAAAGGGCTGGGGAGAATGGGGATAGAGAGAGGCAGGTGGGGTTGATGAGTAGTGGCGGTGGAAATGGTGTGGTTTTGGAGAATGTGTCATATGGGCAGCTGCAGGCGATGTCGGCTGTGCCGGTTGGCATGGCGGTCTGGTCCGGGGATCAGGAGAGTGGGGCGGGTTCCTCGTGTGTGCTGAAGCCGCCGGGGATCATGGAAGGGAAGGGGGTTGGGAAGAAGTTTGGGAATGGAAGGGTTCATGTCGTCCCTATGCACGCAGGTTTGTCATTGGATGTTTTGGTATTTGCTACCATTTGTTTTCTCACCAAGAAAGGTGTTCTATAACTAATCAGTAGTTTGACAATCATGTAATGCGAGAGGGAAAAATTTGCTGTTAGTACGTTGCAGGATGAGATACTTTCTATGCACTAACGTTAATGTCAAATTGGTAACTTCCTCAAAAATTAATACCAGAATTGACTCATTGGTTGATCTTTTGTTTTCTTTTTGGCAGATTGGTTCTCACCAACTACAGTGCACAGGACAGAGAGACAAGTGGTGCCGCATTTTTTCTCTGGCAAGTCTACAGATCATACACCGGAGAGATATTTGGATTGCAGGAATGCGATTGTGGCAAAGTACATGGAAAATCCTGAGAAGAGGATATGCATCAATGATTGTCAAGGATTGGCAGTAGGTGTCAGCAATGAAGATTTGAAACGGATTTTTCGGTTTCTTGATCATTGGGGAATAATTAATTATTGTGCTCCAAAGCCTGACCGAGAGTCGTGGAATGTCGATTCTTACTTGAGGGAGGATCCAAGTGGTGAAGTTCAAGTGCCTTCAGCCTCTTTGAAGTCCATTGATAGTTTGGTTAAATTTGACAAGCCAAAATGTAGGCTCAAATCTTCTGAAGTTTGCTCGTCAATATCATCTTCCGGTGCTGATGATATGCCCGACTTAGATTATCAAATCTGGGAGAGGTTTTCAGAAAATTGCTGCAGTTATTGCTCACAGCCTTTGTTGATTGTGTACTATCAGTCCATAAAAGAGGTGAGTTGATTACACATTAAATTGACTCGAAGCTAATGTCCTCCTCAATATGAGCTCTATGCTGCAACATATATTGTGATTTTGCACTGCCAAACGTCCTAGACTTGTACATCATTATATCATATATGGTGGCCGGTAGCAACACATCGGAAATTTTTCCCAAAAAGAAACGGAAAAAAAGGGCTGAATACTCTGCGCTATGTTCAGCTTCTGGTTAGTAGGGAAGTCGTCTGGTTTTGCCTTGCACTCATAACTGAGTAGTTATGACTTGTTTAAGTGTCTTTTCCCCCGCCCACCTAGTGAGAACAAGATATTGTGTTCTGCGACCTGAACATGGGTATAGCTCTGGCCTCAGATATTGTAGTTCGAGCTTTTGCTTTTCCTTGCAAAAGGGGTTAGCCTAGTGATAAGGAACTCTTCCCTCTAACCTTGTGGGTATGTTGCTTTGACCAGACCCTGTGCATGACAGGATTTCCTAGGTGGTTGTTGTGAGCTTTAGCTTTTCTCCGCCAAGCGCTTTGAATCTTCAATGTTTAATCTCTTTCTTAATGTTGAGCACATGGATCTCAAGCTGTCTCAAAATCTCTACTAAATAGTTTGCAAGCAAATCTTAGATGATAACATGAGTTTGGTGTTAATCTGTGAGTTTTTTTCCCCGGCAGGCCGAGTCGTTACTTTGTGCGGATTGTTATCACGAGGGACGATGTATAGTTGGTCATTCAAGTATAGATTTCACAAGGGTCGACTCAATAAAAGATTATAGTGATCTTGATGGAGAAAATTGGACTGATGAAGAGACACTGCTGCTCCTTCAGGCCGTGGAGCTTTACACTGATAATTGGAATGAAATAGCTGATCATGTTGGGTCCAAGTCAAAAGCACAATGCATCCTGCACTTTCTTCGTCTTCCGGTGGAGGATGGACTACTGGAAACTGTAGATGTTCCAACCAGGTCCTTGACATCCGATTCATCACACATCGTTCACCATGAGGGTTCATATTTGAACTCAAATGGTGAAGCAGCAGGTGGTTTATACTTTCTCACATACTACTTTGTTATTCTTTTGTGTATTTGTTTATACTGTATTTTACATGTTCTTTTGACTTTTGCAGGGCATTCCAACCATGGTTGTCGGTCAGAAAGTAGACTACCTTTTGAAGATTCAGAGAATCCTGTTATGTCCCTGGTTGGTGAAAGTTTATTGTTCCACTATGTTAATCTGATAGCTAATTTATGTACAATAATTTTTCTCTAGAAAAATAGAGGGCACAACGGTCTAGGACTCAAGATTGAATTATATGGTTAAAGATCTCAAACTTTTTTTTTTGTGTGGATTACCAAGCTTTGTTATTTTTCTTTCAAGGCTGTTGTAAGAATGTCATCATAAACAAGAATCTCATTTGATAATTTTTTTGTGGAAGACTTGTGCCTTTTCTGATGTTGATCTAATGTGTGTGCAAATTCTAGGTTTCCCTGTTGGCTTCTGCAGTCGGACCAAGAGTGGCTGCTGCTTGTGCCCATGCATCTTTAGCGGCATTGTCTGAGGATGACAGAGTATCTGCATCTGGAAGCATTAATCAGATGGATGAATTGGTGGGTTCTAATAGGTGGGTCTGCTGAGTCTCCTATTGCTTTCCTTTCCGTCAGTTCCCCCCTATTTCTAGATTCGACTGATCTTGCCAATTATTTTTAAAAGTAACATGAGCGACAATCTGTTCAAAGCTCTGTTTTACTTGTATGATGTCCTCGATCCCTGTTCTTTGCATGCCGCTGTAGAGCTTTTGGCAGCTAATTCAAAAAGTAATATTTTCGAAAATTTCCATATTGCACTTTTTTGTTTGATAACTTCTGTTTCATGCGTATGATATGATGTTATTGAATACCGTTGTGTTTCATATTGAAGGGTAAATTCAAGTGATGGCCTTCATGGGGAAGTGGGAAACTCTATTAGTCAAAGAGGTACGTCATTGGGTTATGTCATTTCTTTCTCTCCTGCACCCTCGGACACACATCCCACACCCACAAAGCAAATGATTGGATATTCGTATGGCTAAACTGAGGAAGCTTTGTCATGACAGTCCATTTTTTTCCTTGCATTTCTTCAGGAGACATGAGTACTCAAGGTTCTCGGGGTTTAAACAATACCGAAGTTCATATTTTGTCTCCTGAAAAAGTGAAATCTGCTGCAAAGGCTGGTCTTTCTGCTGCTGCAATCAAGGCAAAACTCTTCGCAGACCATGAAGAGCGGGAAATTCAGCGGTTAGCTGCTAATATCATTAACCATCAGGTGCTGTTTTTCTCAACCTTCTCATAATGCATATACGACTTTTGGCATATTACAGCGAAAAATCGGAAGTTTGTAGGAGCTAAATTTCACCCCTCTTAAACCTTTAGCAACCTTTTTATTTTGCACCACAGTAGTAACTTACATCACTATTCCCAAAGTGGAAGTTATAGAACCCTACTTGCAAGGCAAATTTCTGCGAACTGTATCTACTGCATGTCATAGTTTAAGGCCATTTACAAATGATACTGCATTCTCCCTTGTCCTAGCTGAACATCACAGTTATGTGTACATAATGCCTAGAGACCAATGCCCAACAGTCTGAACGTGTGAGGGTGCCACGGGACATGGGCGTACTGAACTCTGGCTGATCCGACTCTAGTATGTTGTGCACATTCGAGTTAATCTTGCACTTTTTTCAATCATGCAGCTGAAGAGGTTAGAGTTGAAACTCAAGCAATTTGCTGAGGTAGAAACACTGTTGATGAAAGAGTGTGAGCAGGTGGAGAAGGCAAGACAAAGATTTGCTGCAGAGCGTTCTCGTCTTGCTGCACCTCGCTTTGGAACTGCAGGATCTGCTTCTTCGGCTGCTGTTCCTCCAGCTCTGGTCTACAACAACATTGGTAATAGGCAGCCTATCATATCAACTTCGCCTTCACAGCCAAGCATTCCTGGTTATGGTAACATCCAATTGAACCATCCAAACATGCCACTCATGGCGCGGCAACAAATGTTTGGGTTTGGTCAACGTCTCCCACTTTCAGCAATACAGCCTCCTGCCTCTGGGCAGTCTGCTAATGCCATGTTCAATGCTCAAGGAAGCGGGCAGTCGTCGATGAGTAATCCTATGCTAAGGACTATACCAGGGGCCAGCTCTGGTCTAGGTTGAGAACCACGACACTTATCTCCATGTGTGCATTTTTCTCTGATTTCTGAGGGAAGAAAAGGGATCGTTATGCCACTGGCCAGCATTCTGGGTGTTGAATTCGTCCTCGGATGGCAAGATGTGAATCACTTATTATAAGTTAGAGATTGGTGACAGAGTATCATCTGTGATCCCTTCCATCACACACCCGCCTCTCCCCATTTGATATCCTTGATACTACGATGGTCGTGGGTCTTGGTGAGAGGTATGATGCTGTAGAATGTAGTAGCTGATTCCGTTGGTTCACCGGAAGATAGAGAAGAGCAAAGGTGATTCAGATGAAGTTGTCGTTTGTATTATATGTAGTTTGTAGGTCTTATTAGGTTATGTATGGGCTTCCTGTCAGGGCTAAGGGTGAATATGGATGTTATTTATCTGTGGTTTCAAGAATATTTCACTGGCAAATGTCGGGAATTTGGAACTGAATGAGAAGTTGGTTAACATCTCGACATTTGCCCATTATACTGGTGTTAGCATAGGCCAATTCGTAGAAACCGTGTGCTTGATATATGCTAAGCAATATGGATTTATTGAATTTCTCTAGAGTATAGGGAATCGAAGAAGCAAGGTGCTGTATTTATTATTACTATCGTCAGAGACTGGGTGAAAATACACCAGAAAGTTCGTGACGATGGTATTCGTTGAAAGATGCTTTTTCTCCTCAGATTCATAGAAAAGGCTGAATTTTGCGTTGATGCGGTAACATTATGTTTTATACGGTCTCACTTTCTTGCGAAGCAGAAGTACCTCCTACCTGGTTTACTGGAGCTACGATAGCAAGCGTTTTTGTTCTTTGTCCAGTAATTACCTCAGCTTCTTTGGAAAGATTATCCTATCATCTTATATCATCCAACACTCGAAAAACAAAGACCAGAAGAAGTCATATGTTGGGTCCTTGTTATTCGGAGAACGGGATATCTGCAAGATCCTCCCTAAACGGTACAGGTTCCGAGCCATGAACATGATCGGCGTGGGAGACTCCCTTCTCCATGTAACATTCATCATCTGGATGGATGAAGGTAACCACTTTGTCTTTCCTGAATGTGAGGTAGAGCACTGCCACGACATATACCAGCATCAGCGGGAACACCAGAATTCCGATGAAGACGTTGGCGACTTTGTGTAGGCTGTTGTGTATTAGCCACCCAACGAAGCCTGTGCTTAAGTAGTAGATGTTGATGCTGATTATGCCCACGCCAAGTATCCAGGAGACTATTATGATCTGCGTGCAAGGATTCCCAGTGTTTGATGAGCGAAAAATATTTCATATAAGATTTGTTTGTGTGGGCATTTTTTTGTTGAACTTACAGGCAATGAGTTCTTGTGAGGTCCCATCTTGGTGCTGCTGCTGCTGAACTTGAGGAGTGGAATGAGAGCAAATGGTAGCTCAAATGATAGTATCATCTGTCAAATGAGTGCCACTGTTAATACAGGAGTTCTTTGTTCTAATATATTAGCGCGTGGTTGTATGACTATGTCTTCAGAACTGCTTGTTGCAGGACCTTAACTACCTACCGATGCTATTATGATTAATCTGCCAGCTCCTGAAGAGCCGCCGATGATAGAGACAATGAGGCTAGGTGTAATGGCGATAGAACGGGTCATCAGGTTCCTCAACCATTTCTTCATCTTCAAGTCCAAGAACCCCTGCATAATGAACTGCCCTGCATAGGTTCCTGTAATGCTCGAGCTCTGTCCGGAGGCCAAAAGTGCCACGGCATAAAGTACTGTACCAACCGTACGTCCCAACACGTTCTGCATCATCATTTAGTCGCCATGTCAGTTGTCAATATAACATACATACATAGGGAATGTTTGTCGGGAAGATAATGGCGAAGCACCTGTAGGAGAAAGGATGCGGAGTTGAGATTGAGATCTCCACATCGTTGAGCATCCTCCGCTGAGAGATTGTTAGCTGAACAAATTGCTCCGGAGACTGAGACCACAGCCACATTGATGAAGAATGCCACCAGCAAAGCGAATCCGCTCTCATATAGGAAGAATTTACAAGCATCCTGCTCAAGAAACATGATCAAATTTGGTTACATGTTCGAACATGAAGAGGATTCATGAAGCATAGAAAAGGGTATCAGAATATGTACGTTGATGCCATGAACAGACTTGGGCACTTTCCGGGAGAGCACCAGGGCAGAGTGGAGAAATAGGTTGTGCCTGTCAAGCAGAAAACACAGTAACAGAATTATGGGTTGAGCCTGTCTGTTAACGGCTTATGGTGCAAATGGATGGGGGAGACCAAAGGGAAAAGGACATACGGCATTACAAGGGCGCCCAAGAGGGCAATGGCATCGCCGGTGGCTGACTGGCCTTTTAGCTTTGGGATGAACATGCCTTCAACCACTTCCTTGGCATTGGGTTTTACCCGAGCCATTTCTGCAAAGAAACATCCCGCCATGACAAACACCAGTATTGCTATCAGGAGCTCCAATTTCCTCGCCTGCATCCCAAAACCGAAAGATAACAACAGAAGAGAACGTAGCGTTAGATGAGGCTCATTGTGGATAAACAGGACAGTAATCTAATGAGACTTCATGCTCTGGTACCATGTTCGAGGAAACCAAACCTCCACTCATGTTTCAATCTTATATTTTAAAGGCCAATGAAATAGCCGATTTAAGTTACTGAGTCCAATTCATCATACATTCAGTTTAATATCATCAATAACTTAGAGTAACTTCCTCCCTCCAAACAACGAGATACGTTGCAGCGTCTTAAGGTGTAGACGATTTAAGGTGTAGACGCATCACAACAAAGTCGCGACACAAGCAGTTTATTTGCAGTTTGTTCATCCATCAAACGTGAATATGATCGTAAGAGGACGGGGATTTCCATATGACTCGAACTCTCTAATATAAAGTTTCAGTTTAAAAGAAAAGTTGTTGCCTGGTAATTGCTTTGCCACAAAAATGGGAACAAACGAAGAACCGTATGCAAAATAGAGAAGAATACATATAGGTAAGCTTTGATTTAATTACCCCATATCTTTGAAGACCAAGAAGCAAGAGGGTACTCAAGCCGGTTAGCAGGACTCCGCCCCATACCGGAATCTTGAGCAATATGTTCAAGGCAAACGCTGTCCCTATAACTGTAGCGATGATATATTAGAATCATTTTTGTAGCGGCGACATATTAGAATCATTTTATAACAACAGCTCAAACTTAGAACGAAACAGAACGTTCAGGAATAATATTTACCTTCAGGAATGTCGGCTGCGATGACCCCAAGCTCAGCAAGAAGCCACAGGCAATATTTGATGAAGATAGGATACTCTGCCTTGCATAGTTCTGCTAAGTGCCTTCCTGTTGATACACCGAGGTTGGCCGCTAGGGATTGTATTATGAGGGCAAACACTAGTCCGATCAGTATCACCCACAAAAGCTATACACACCAAAAATAACGTGAGATAAGGCGTTCTCATACATCATTTGATAAAATTATGCAATCATGAAGTCAATCTAGTGTGTATGGATAGTATGCTTCATTCTTTGCCAAAAAAAAAAAAAAAAACTATCTTGGACTAATTTTTGACTGAAAGCAGTGGCTAGTATGTAGTCGATAGATAGATTAGCCGCGATAGTTTTGCAGTCACTAAAAAAGCTATTAAAGGCTAATCTATTTGCTAAACTGGGGCCAACTTTGATGTAGTATCAGATTTTGGTTTTGTTAGTCCATCCTCCTTTTTTTCCCAAAAAGATACTGCGATTTTCTAAAGGCCGAGTCTAATGTGAATCACTAGAATTCACGATGAAGTGTGAATTTAGTCCCCGAAGTATCCTTTCCGGGGAGTATTACTGTACCACCATGTCGAGGAGTACTGACCGTGAAGAAATGATCATTCGCAACGTGGTGTACACAGTAACGACTTGCTAATCCTTGTGCAGGATAGGGTCTAGGGAGAGTACTTAACTTTATATAAATCTAGTCTATTTTTATTGTGAACGTCGTAAAGACTATTTCTTAACTTTGTAACGATAGGGTACAAAATTCTTGAATATTTGATACACGACATATTCATTGTGTAGAGAGTGGGATCAAGGTATAGGATGTAAAGATATGATTGAGACAGTATGTTTGTTTGTGGTGATTGAAGTGGAAATTTTGAGTAGAAGGTGTTGCCCCCACGAAGTTTTATGATCTTGAAAGAGGCAACACCAACAGGATAGCCTTAAGTCTTCTTGCGGGCGAATACTACTAATAACACTTTCACAAGTGGCACCAACGCCATCCGCTGGGGTCAAATTGCCATTACTCTCCGCAAAGACACAATTAGATCGCACGACACAAGATCGAATTTAAAAACAGTGGAGTTAGTTGATAAAAGGACATATACTTCGTATAGATTGATATCATATTTAGAAATTAATTTTATTAAAAGTTTAATAGACTGATTACATAATGTCCATAGAAGTATATGGCTTAGGTTATTCATTCTAGTGTTTCTTAGAGCTTGTGACAGGTGAATTGTGAATAGATCGATATGAAATTGAACACTTTGACCAAGGTCGTAGCCAGTGTGTTTATGTATTCAATTTTGGTTGATGAAAGTGCATGCTTGTTCACTGTACACTATACGTGGTACTACGTACACCCTCCAATCGATACACTTATGACTTATGGTGACTTTTGGGTCCCAAAAAAAAACGATGACTATATGTTACAGTGAATATATAGACGTTGATGCACATTTCCACTATACTTTGCACTTTGTATGGGTCATTCTAGTCGCGTTACGATGATACAGACATTCATAAATGAGATCGAAAACGTTGTTTGAATTACCTCGTACTTGTGATTAGCCCCCGCTTGCAAGTCCGTTTCCACTGCATCCAGAAGTTAAATCAAATCAGACTGTGAAAGCAACTCATACACGTACAATCGGTTTTTTTATATGACCTGAGCTAATTGATCAAAAGAAATCGAGATTAACTACTATTGGTAAGAAATGGAATCGGGACGCTTACAGTTTCCGGGATCAAGATAGGCCAAAGAAACGAGGAAACCAGGGCCTATAAAAGAGAGGAACCTTTTCCATGCAGGCACCTACACATTATGTATCGTCTCTTAGAAAAATGTCAGACCCAAAATGCAATTGCTATCAAACGATCAATATCTATCATAAAACCCCAAAAAACAAGACAAATATAATTACTTCTATATTGAGTCACACCATATCCTTTGAAGATAGATTCAACACTTTATCTCTAACATTGAATGCATGTCTCACAATTGTTCCGGTTCCTTGTTAAGGAACTCGTTACACCAGTTCTGACAAAAGTTCAAACTAAGTACCGACTACGTCGATGCATTTCAAACATGAACAAATGGTGTGTGAGCATACCTGAGTATAAGCATGTTCATCCTCTTCGGTGAATGATTTGGACTTGGCGGTCTCGACTGCGAGAGTGGCAGATGTCGAGTCTGGTGTTGAAGAAATGAGCGAATTGATGCATCCACATGATGATTTTTCCTCGCTTGATTCCATCCTCGGCGATGCATCTACCTTCTCCGACATCTTCTCTGGCCTCTGATCAAATAATTTTGATCAAATTTCTAGAAACTTTATGGTATATCTCAACAAGACAAGAGCACTTACTAGTTCTTGCCTTTTGAGTTCAGTGTCGGAGAGCAACATGAAAGTCCCTTTATATATACATGAGTTATGATATGGAAAGCGAAAACCCATATAAAATAGCTATCATATGGTCTGACTTTCCATGCAAGCAAATGTATCCTCTTTTTAGTTTATTTTATTTTTCTGGGGAAGGTACCTAGGTTCATTTAGAGGGGCATGATCCTGGCTGATCCATAAAAAGTGACTCATGCATATAAAACTATAATGAAAAATTACATATGTTGGTCCTAGTGGATCGTAAAGATTATTCCCCTAAAACAGGTCTCTACAGTTCGTAACTTATCGAGGGAGAAAACAAATATTATACCTTTTACAATATTCATTTATGAATACAAATTTAGATTTTTTTTAAAATCTAATTCTCAAACATATAAGATTTTTTTCTTTATCTATTTTAATTCATAATCACATAATATTTTTCAAATATGAAAATATTACAAACAATTTAGGATAGATCGATGCGACAAAATATTGTAAAAAATTTGGAACAGAGATTGTAGGTCGATCCACAAATGTATAAGTGTTCCAAATGAATTATAATATTATTCTATTTGAAAATTTTTTTCTATAAAAATATCAAAACATCCTTCATTTATATTTTATATCACATCAATTAATTCAATTATTTTTTCTAATCCTTTTCTTTTTCTCGTTCCTCTCACTCACACAAATAAGGGCAAAAGAATTTTTCCAATAAAAATCAATACATACATAAATTCTCGTGATAGATCATCTGTCGTAATTCTTTTGAGATGGATGAAGTATATTAAAAACACTTGTATTGCACTCCCCCCGTTTAATAAGTACACCGACACGTCCTTTGAAACTTAAACTTCACTTTTGTGCAAAACCATCCTGAAACAGTAATATGATTGATCATGATTTTAACCTTATATCAAAAAAATGATTTCTCACACCGTTAAAAGTAAAAACGATGTCTCGAAATATGTTTTTTTTTTTTCCTGCCATATAGCCACAGCTACTGTATCCAAACACATTCTATTTGTTCTCTCAACTCGACTGGTTTATTCAGAATTTTGGTCTTGAGTCACATAACAAGTCACTTATACTGAAAAAAGTCCCACGTCCTTGAAGAACAAGTTGGTGCAGTACCATGACACCGATATATATTCTTGTACGTATTTATAAATTGAAATAAATTTCAAAATAAAAAATAAAAGAGTGACCATTTTATGAAAAATGTAACTATCGGGCCAGGGTCAATTAAATAGAGTATGGGCCTATATTTTTGGAGAAATGTACAGTCTACGTCCATGTGGGGAACTATGAAGTTTTACCGCTTATTTGTTCGTATCGACTGTTACATTTTGTGTCCATTTGATGGTAGCATAGATTATTAGGTTCAGCAAATCTAAATCTAACTATATATCATTTTATCGTGTGAATAATGTGATTCCAAATGAAAATCATTTTGGATTAATCGCTATAACAATAGTCGGCAACATACATGCGTATAGTTCTTTTAAAGGAACTCATTCGTACTTACACTCGTTGGGTTGATTTGTCTCTGAATTCGTACATATATATCTAAGTATAGACAAATTAAACTTTATCATATGAAACCTTTTCTATGTACTGTACAAAATAATACGTTGCTAAAAAACTAGCTGAAAAACGAAGTCATTAGCATGTTTTTTTTTTTAATGTTTTGGTGGAAGCCTAAGCACGACTTTAATTAGTTACTAGTAATAAGATGCAATGCATGCCTTTTCATTTTTACATTAATTTATGATTGATAGTCACACAGCTGCTATGAACAGACAGAACCCTTTTGACAATCGGTGAGTGTACGATTGATTTAAGTCAAAAAATTTGATAAGGTCAAAGCATGCAAGTTAAATGCAGTACTTTTAATAACCTTGGTTTAATAAACAACTGACTAATTGTGCTTCAACTTACGAGGTACTTTGTTCTTGTTACTAATTCTAGTTCCAGTGAAATCTCAAGTTTGATTATCGTGAATGGAAAATTCGTGTGTTTATTGTCACATATTTTCTAGTACCAAATATTTTGTCAACAAAGGAATACTAATTATACATTTTCAGACACTTTATATCGATGTTCTCCTCTTATTGGTTGAATTTGAAATTAATTAATTTAGTAAAGCCCATGATCCCAAAGGTGGTTACCACAAATCAGTCGATGAAAAGGAAAGTTTTTTTATCTTTATTTTTATTCTATAATGTTATAATGTTATTTTTTATATATTGAGACTCAATTCATCAAACAGATTTCTTATATTGATTTTCTAAATTGATTTTCTATTTTCATATACTGATTTTGATACTTGTTTTCATATTTTAAATTTAATTCTTAAGATATTTTTTCGTGAAGGACAATAAGCTAAATGAATTTTACATTTATTCTTTAAAAATAAATTATAATATATTTTATTTTAAAAATATTATGATTTTTAAATGTAAACGTTCATTTAAAATAAATATTATTATTTTTATACTTTTCTAAAAATATCCGACAATAATAAAATGATATAGGAAATGATTATTTGATTCCAAAAAATAAGGAATGAAGTGAGGGATAGGGAGTGATACAGGGATAGGTATAAAATAAAAAATTCGTTGGACTGGTCATTTTCGACTATAATCCCTATATTTGGGGATAGGAAATATGATATAGAAACTGCTACAGATGCTTTTCGCATTTCTTTTTGTCGACAATCCCAAATTAGTTTATCACTCACAATTGAATCCCTATCATTTCATCTTTGTTCCGATAAGTAACAATCAGTATATACAGTGTAGATTAATGTTAAAAGCGATACAGTGTCTAATGCTCCAGTAAGATGCAACCATTCAATAAATTATCCACAGAACTTAGATATCTGTACTATTTTATGAAAACTTAAGTATAATCAATTAGGGTTACCTATTTGTTACCGTAACAAAAAATAAAATACTCAAAATAAAACGACAAAAAAAGTCGAAAACATAGCATTGCGGCATGGAATTTGCCACAACAATGTCACTCCAACAATAGCATACATAAAGCAATTAAGCATGGAATCAGCCCTCCCAAATCTGCATTGTCCTTGTCACCTTATTTTAATTACGTGATTAACTTTGTATCATCGCGTTTCCATATTTGGTACACCAAATGCAATCAGTTCAATTATAACTTGTGACAGTACTTGGCCAAAAAAGGCACTTATAAAGTTAGTATGTACCTTGTTCAGTTATCGTATTCAAAAGTGATTGATTCCTAAAGATACTCGTATGCTTAACCCGCGAGCGAATGCACGAGGACCATCGGACCCGACCGAGAGCTATAGTTGGAGCGTCCTTGGAGATGTCATATCGATCGTGAAAATGACTCGAGCTAGAAACAGACAAGACTATGTTCGTTTTGTAAAGAAAGGCAACTTCATTTCGGACAATCTTGCATCTGTATGTATAGTACATGAGACATCTATCAGCAAATGATGGTAGGAGTAGGAGCCCAACTCATGCTTCTACTTAAAATCAATAATTCAGATTAAAACAAAGATGTGTGATGAATATAATATTTTTTTTCTGACCCAAAATAATTATAATAGATTGACCATGTGTATTTGTCAAGATAAAGTTTCATTTGCGTTGCGAGACGATCAAACATCATTTTTTGAAAAAATTAACGTGAAACATTAACGATAATTTAAGTTTATGCATTACAACATGACGTCGATGGCGTAATATTTCTAGTATCATTGAGACCTAAAACGAATCTCTTTAAAATACGTGTTGAATAATATAAAAAATAAAAATATTATAATTATCTTGGGACGAATGAAGTATTAGTGATTACGGAAGCCAAGTATATATTATCAAGTTAATTTGCCCTGATCAAATTAAAACCACACCTTATCCAACATGTTGATCTTGATCATTTATTTTAAATGGATGAACAAATGTGTGTCATGGTTATAATGTTTCATTAAAACAAGATCCTTTTTTTATATATATAAAAAGTTATTTCATTTCATTTTATTGTAAGTATTTATTTTTTGGATTCGATGCATCTCATATGGTTTCGGACATTGATTCCCAAACGTCATGTATTTGATCATTGTATAATAACAGCACGTGATAATCTAAGTTTTTGGGATAATGAAATTAATTAAGGGACGAAATTAGTGTGATTTTTTTTTTGAGTAAAAAAATTAGTGTGAATTAATCGAGCTTTTCGAACTCAAGTGTATGGGCCAAGGATGACTATGCCTCGGCCGGAGGCAGGCTCTACTTAGAGTTGTTCATAACAAGTCTAAAGTTATTTTTAAGAAACTCAAAAACATACTGATGATTATGACTGATTGACTATAAACATTTGTCCATCACAGTTTTTGACTTACCTCATGGAACAATCAAATATATTTTTTAAAAAATTATCGTTAGATATTAATTATAATTTAAGTTAAATATTATAATCTAACATCGATGATATAATTTTCTAACGTCCTTAAGATATAAAACAAAATTAACTCTACATGAAGTTCTTTTAAACCCGTCTGTATTAAAATAATCAGCCAAATGTTATCACGAGCCGCGGGATAAGTTAGTAACTCTTACAATGAATGACACTACAGTACGAGCCTCTCTATCGTGGGGCAATAATAATATAAAATCAAGTTCAATGATAAATGACATTTTGTTATAGATAAGGTTTTATTTTGATAATGAATAGTCATAATTTATTTAAATTTAACAATATTGTTATAGTGACATTCTTATTATAATATAATTATGAGATAAATCAATGGATAAAAGAATCACATATTATATTTTTTTTGTATTAGGATTTGTGCATCATATTTTATGAACATGTAAAATATGACAAAAGTCATTTTTATTGTCATATATGACATAATATTTAATCAAATGTAAGGTGTTAAAAAATAACTTGCCCATTGGAATGTATTATTTTAGATTTATTGTTATTCCTTTTATTTTAGATAAATTATGACATATTATTAAAATGAATGTTTCATATAAATTACGATGTTTTTTAATTTAGTAATTTTTTAAGGATCAAATATTCAAATTAATCATACTTTATATCAAATCAAATTTTTCATCATTATTTTTTTACTTTTCAGACATTCATAAAATTTTTCACTTTCTCATAATGAGAAGAATAAAATTATAAAATTTCAAAAAACAATATATTTATTAATAATTATATTAAATTAATATATTATAATTTATTTAAAACGAAACGAATAGAATATAACTATATAGGTTTATCTTAGGATCAGTGTGAACGGAGCACGATCGCAGGCTCGGTGGCCCATTGCACGGCTGGCAGTGGCACTCGAGGATCTCAAGCAAAAGCAACCAGACAAAATTTGACCCTGTGAGATATAGCAAGTAGCTTGATACTTGCAAGTAGTAACAACAACATACTTTGTATTGGGACCGAGCCATGACAAAAACGGATTTGAGGTATATGACCATGTATTCTCCTATAATAATTATACATATTTCATATTATTTTATATATATGAATTTATTATCATTTTAATATCAAATTATGTTTGGTCGTCTCGTAACATGTAATATTTTGAAGTACGTAATTTATATAACTATTAATATCTGATGATAAATTTATAAAAAAGACTACGTTTGTTCGCCGTTCTACGTGTGTCAAACTTTTGCATCGATACACGTGTCATATCAAAATGTTACAATAATTTTGGAATGGAGGAAGTAATATACTCCATCAGTTCCATAATATAGACAACATTGTGCAGTAATTACATTGTTCATCACGTATTTTGATACGTTATTTTTTATAGATAAATGATATGTTATGAATTTTATTTTGATTCCGGATTATAATTTATATTTTATATTATCTTTTCGTGGATCATTCATAATGTCGTGAATTTTTGTAAAAGATACTATTTGATCATTTTATGGATCATTCATGATGTCGTGAATTTTTTTGTCCATATCTTGTGTTGTCTATCTTATGAAATGAAAAGAGTAAATCCACTAGGCATATTTCGTCGTAACAAGTGCGAAAGTCCAACTGTCCTAATTTGAATATGGCGACTGTTCTTCCCCAAATATAGTCTTGCCAGTGGATCCATTCCGCAGTCGTGGTTGCCTCTCTGGCTTCCCCACCAAGCAAACAGTTACGCCAGCTGCTCATGCTATGCAGCAGTTAAAGCTCAATGCGACACTTACGATCTTTTCCTACTATTATGGTTGCTTTGTCGTAGCGTATGCTTAAGTATCGAAGCATCGAATGTGAAATCCGACAAAGTCGATCATTGGGTTCGTATGTAACAGAAGTTAAGAACATATACACCATGGGCCAACATGATTAATCCTCGAAATGTCAATCAATAGAGTCGATAATTTTAATATCTTGTCAAGAATTTTATGTTGGGATGGAATTCACGACGTCAAGTTTATCATACAGCATGATCGATATTGAGAAAATTGATCGAAGGGCAACTATAAGATCAATGATGGTCCAAATGAGTATTCCTAGATTATGTAAATAACGCAAAGAAGATCGAAGTGATTTTGACCGTGTCCCCAATCATCTGAAAGAAGATTTGGCTACTTTGGCCATCTTCATTTGTGTTCACACATTTGTTATACACTTTTTGTCGTGTTATTTCACTCATTATCAATGAACTTTGATCGTAAAATTCATATTTTCACATGTTATCGTAACATAGGATAGATTGTATCGTAGGCTATTATTCATCGTTTTTGCTTTGCATCGTGGATCACATCGAAAACATGATCAAATCGAATCAAATTACCCTAGAATCGTTCACATGCAATAGATCGATCCATGGTATCAACAAGTCGTGCTGAATAAGCACCGGCGTGCCACAATCTAGAGCAAAATAGTCGACACAAGCCTAATTCCTATGGTACTTAGGTAAACTACGAACTTGAGGTAAAAAACAAAGAGAAACGAATCAACTGACCTTTGTCCGATACCCAGATTCCAAGCATAGACTTTGTGCCCACAAAAATTCACCTACTAATAACAACATATACTTTCATATCTTAGAAAATTCGATATGATTTGATCTATATTCATATCCATCCCATAACTAGCTAGGAACTCAAAAGTTAATTCTATATTCATATCTTAAAAACACAGCTTTCCGAGGACTTTTGTTTGTTGGTAATTTCATGAATTGTTGTAGTGATAGTTTACTGCCACAAGTCGGATTTTCAACTTGAATTTCGTAGGGGTATGCCTTCCAATCAAATGGTTAACCCTATGAAACAATTAACTGAGAACTTGTGAATCCTTGTCAGTTGTGTGTATGCGTACTATCAACTAGGTTCCGAAATTGCCATCTTGTAAGACCCATAAATTCAACAGAAAAATCCAATCCTTAAAATTAATCCAATCCAATCCAATTCCTAACAGGATCGGTCGCCCCACTAAACTTTTCAGTTAAGAGTATTATATTTTGACTTCTTTCGACTTTCGATAATTGACAAAGTTACAAGTTCCAAACATGGAATTGGGTCCAATAGGGCAAGTAACATGAGTTTCAACTCGCAACAACAAACAAAACAAAAATACTCCCCAAGAACAAACTCCTGAATTCTCCGAGACCAACTGCTTCAACTGTTAACTCGCACCCTTTTATGATGTTCCTCAACAGCTACCTTAAACCTTAATCAGCAACCGAGCACTTCGGCACATCACTAGACCATTCTCCCCACTGTTCCATCAGGCATAAACGTCATCTTCTAATCTTGCTTAGATCCAGACCAGTACAAAACCATGTCAGTGAACAAACGCATCGGTACTAATCGGCAAGTCCGACTGCCACGCTTAATCCGAACCAAAGTCTCAATAAAATCACTTCCGTTCGCTTGCTCCATCATAGTTATTTTCCACCAAATATGACAATGTTGTGCTCGCCCCAAATCGATCAAATTACTGCAAAAAATAAAGCTATTATGCTTAACTACGGAGTTTTAAAGTGATTGACTATCGAAAAGAAAGACGCATTTTGTTGGTGGTGACAATACTATTAAACTATTTAAGTATTTCCTTGGGATATTATGTACGCCCCCACTCCAAGAACGCAAAGAGGACGTTGCAACTTCAAGCACAACGCACAACCCAAGAACTTTCCCCTCCTAAGCGACTGACACACGAAATTCTAAAATAATGGATTATCAAAAAGAAAGATGCACATTAGTGATATTCCTAGTATTATCAAGTCATTTAAGCATTTTCTTGGGGCATTACATATATAACAACAAGATGCATCTTTTTTTTCAATAACCGATCATTTTAGAACTCCGTAGTGAAGCGTGCTTGACGTGAAATAATGTTGGGATGTGTGACCTCCTAAGAAGTTTTGCAGGATATACGCGAGTGAGGAAAAAACACATTAAAATGACTAGTGTTGATCTGTGGGGTCAGTTTAGAGTTAGGAAAATGATTTTTGGTAACGAGCCAGTAATGAGGATTGAAGTAGAGGAGGGAGGGTGTTACAGAATAGTATTAAAGCAACCCTGCGACCGTGAGCTGCACCTGTGGACAAGGGATTTGGGTCAGCCACCTAACGGGAAAAAGGGTATGGGACTGTGTGCATGTTTAAAATCGCAACAAGGACATTGCGTTCTTGAAGTGGGAGTGCATAATACTATCTATACTAATAAGGTGGATCTTCCTTTTCGGTAGTCCATCACGTGTGTGCGTGTGAAGGTAAAACACATTGAAAAAATTAGTGTTGGTTTGTGAGGTCCATGAGTCTAAAAAAACTGTTCGTGATAACTTTTCGATAATAAGGATTGATCGAGACGTTACAATACTAGTCATTTCTCAAACAACTTTTTCATTATTTATTTTGACCTTTTGATCAATTGCTCAAATTTTATGGTTTGTTCATTTCAATCTATAGCATAATCGGCTACTAATCTTGATCTGACTTATTGTTTTTCTAAGTATAATTTTTGAAACCCACTCATTTTTCTATCATTTTCAAGTTTTCTCTTAATTTGTATTATTCCTCAACCTATTTCTTGTAAAGCATAAGTATATTTTTGTATTGAATTAAGCCTTTCATTGTACATCTACTCAAGTTATTTCTAAAAAAACATAGTATCTAATTTAGCTACTATTCCACTAGATCAAAAATTTGGCTCCATCACTGTAGGAAGGATATACAAACTCATAAATCACTTTATAAATCATTCAGTGATTTTTTACTACGCAGTGGACGTGGATTTATCCGTACCGTGACATTTGCCACTCATTGAGGATCAGATAGGATCTTTATGTGGCTTATCAAACATCAACCTTTTTCAATTTCTGTTCTTGAACATCTACAGTGACCCATTCTGGACATCTTTCACTCAAGATTCCTCACGACACCAGAAAAAGACTCTTTCCTCCTGCACATTATCAAGCATCGGGTAATGTTTTCTCACATTGTCCCCTTCTACATAATCCATCTCCTAACCAAAGCAACAAATGTTAATCTCATGATCTAAGAAAAGAGTGCAATCTCAAAAGTTTAATGTAACAGGAGAAAAAATCCATCTAGTTTGTAAACCATTCATTGATTACCCACGACATGGGTAAACCCTATATCTAACGCACATTGAGTACTATGGTAATTGTCATATCGATTCATACGGTTGAACGTACTAGTTCTTTGTCAGTACATTTTTTACACTATTTTCATGTTTGGCTTTGTCTACCATCTGAGATGGTTTTTGCTTATGGAGTAATTCAATTTGATAAATGAAAAAATTATGGAGTAATTCAATTGTATTTTTTTTATAAAGTAATTCATTTGTATTGAAGGAAAGGTACTAGACTATTATGATTTTCCATGTTGCATATCTCTACACGTCGTGACATGGTTTTTCCACAATTGAGTCATCGTGTAGTAATTTTTTCAAGCTGCATCATTTCAAAAGTTGTGCAATATCTCTACCAATTTTACAAATTTCAATTGAACATGGACCTCGTCTAATATTCTTAGGTAACGTCTAGATTGGTGGAATGATTTAAGGAAGGAATGAAATGGAGGATGTAATGGAATGAGATATTGCAGTTTTGTATCGTTTGTTTGATTGGTATTTTGGGATAGAATGGAATAGAATGAAAACTTTTAATAGTTTAATCAAAATATTTTTACAAAAACACAATTCAAAAAGAATATTATTATCATACCCCTAACTTAATATTTATGTTAATCTATCTCTTTTGATTAATTAATTGAATAATTATTCTTTCAAAAAATTTCATTTTCATGATGATTATACTTTAATTAATATAATATGTGATTAATTAACTAGTTTTTTGAAATTCAAATCAAATTAAATACAATAAAATAATAATATTTTTTTTCATCTTATTCCGGACGGAATGAAGCATTCCCTTGATACATAATAATCAAATATGGGTTTTGGAACGAAATATGATTTCGGATAAAATGAAGCAACCAAACAAGATTTTCTCCATTCTGTCAGAATAAATCATTTGAGTCATTGTCTCCATTCCCCTAATCCAAACATAGCATTAGTCCTCATACTCATGACCAAGCTTTCACGAACACGACTGAACTCCGATTCCAAACATTCATGTTCCACTCCACAGATTTAAGGTTACCATACATTATGGATCACAAATACTAGGCAACATATTTAATTTTAATATGTGATTTCTTCGATTTTCAAATTATATTATGTGAAATAAAAAATTTCAATTTTATACTATAATTTGATTTTAAATCGAATTTTTATACTCCAAAGAGAACAAAACAAAAGAGTTAAAACTAACACTCGTGATTCAGTTTCTCTTATCCCCAAATCTAGTATAATTTAAAAGAGATGTAACTATAAGAATTCATAGTATAGAATTGTGATCTCTAAATTTATATAGAATATAATTGAAACACTGAATATTTTACAGAATAGATATAAAACTTAAAATTATTTCATAATATAAATTTGAAATTTTTTTCTCACATAATATAATTAAATAATCCAACAAAAATAAGAATGGATATTTTACCGTCTAGCAAACATAATGACAAAGACATATCCTATTATTATTTTTCCTTAGCACTACCTCTTATTTTTCTTTTCTTTTTTTCTTTTAATTCAAATGTTTCTCTTTACATTTTTAAGATTCCAAATCTTTTTTTTTTTTAAACTTTTTTCATTCTTTTTGAAGATATCAAATCTTTCCCTTTCTCTTAAGATGAAAAGTATCAACAGTAACGAAACGGAGACTACTGTTCTCATTACCTTGAGTTCCATATGCTCTGCAATCTCAGTGAATATATCCTCATAAATCGGGTTATCACTGGTGTCTCTTCTATTCTAACCTCCAAAAGCAGTGCAGGAAGGTGAGCAGACTTTGTGACTCTGACCTATTTTTGATTTGAATAGGGTTGTTGACCGCTATCAGGGACTGATTTCGAGACTACAAGAGTTCTGATGGAAAGTTTGGTATGAGAAACAAGTCAGCGAACAAGGTACTCCATTTGTTTTGATCACTGTCTGCATTTGCTTGAAATTCTTGGATGGCATTTCTATGAATGTGCTATGTATATGAAATTCTTGGATGACTTACCATTATTGTATTGAAGTGAATACTCTGATCTGTTGTTGTTGGGGATATTTCTGTTGTTAGCTATTGGTGTCGTCAATACCTTGAATTTTTTGATATGGCTTTTCTGGAACTATACAGGAGTTCAACTATTCCTTGAAAATGTCACCAGCATGGTTTTTCATGCCAGATAGTTTTCACAATATGTTAACTCAGCCTTTTCTATTGCCTTGTTCATTTTTAGAGGAAAATGAGATCATCTGTCATGTTTCACAGCACTTCATGCTTTGCGTAACTTTGAGTATGATTTCATCTACAGGATTATGCTGATTACTGAGACGAAGGAGGTATGGGCGAAACTAGTAAAACGATGTTATGCTTATGGTTGTAATACGTGGTTGCAGTACGAACTGATAATGACATTTATAGTACGTGAGTAAGTCTTACGAGGTCTTCGTCGACAAATTCTTATGTTTATGGCGAGCTAGGCCAACGAGATCACGTCGACGAGAAGTTCTTATGGTTATAGTTGCAATACGTGGTTGAAGTACGTGAACGATTCCAACAACATCTACGTCGACGTGGAGTTCTTATGGTTATGGTTTATAGTACGTGAGTAAGGCCCAATAATGATTATCAATTAAGCGATACGTTTTTTATTTTTTGAAAATAAATTTTTATCTTGTAATTGATTGTAATTAATCATAAATAATAAAATTATCCTGAGATATTCTGATACTCCTAAAAAATCCTTCCCAATAAAAATGGATATTTTCCCACAAATACTGTAGTACAGACAAAGCTGCGATGGGAGACGATACCAACAGAAAAGTTTCCTCCAACGTTTAAGTTTCAAAACTTGAAATTCAAAACTGTCCATTGGGCCCCACATACAGTCACTCTCCAGGGACGCTCCTCTCAATGCCCCAAAGGCCCAGATCAGACCCAAATCAAAGAAGACGGAAAAAAATGTAACTCAAATTTCTCTCATCTCTCTCTCTCAAATCAAGAAACCACCAATGAATCTCCAACCCTAATTTCCCCATAATCCTCAAATCGATCTCATCGTTCCCATCTCTTGATCCGGAATCCGATCGAAACCCATTTCGATTCATCGAATACCCAGTTCGGTGACGGAGAATCGAGACGAACGGGTGTCGGCGGGCTTCTGGGTGGGTGTTTGTGAGGGTTTAGAAATGTCGGGGATGAATCGGAGGACGTCGGCCTGGTCGACGGGGAGCAAGACGGGGGCGAATACTGGTGGTTCGGCAAAGAGACGACACGCTGGATCATCGGAGAATGCGGTGGTTGGAGCAATGGGGGTGGGAGTGCAGCCTCCTCTGCCTCCGAATCTTGCCAAGAAGCGGCCGCCGCTTGGCGATATGAGTAATGTGCCGCGGCAGAGTTCTTTTGGGACTTCCGCGAGTATGGTGAGTTTTAGTGGTGATGATCTGTTTGAATAGTTTCCGTTTTTGTTGGGTGCTTTCGTTTTGGTTGGACTGACGTGGAATTATTGTTGCATGATGCGTTGAATTGATGATTTGTGTTTTGTGTTTCCGTTTCGAGTTGGGAGAAGTCTTGGGTTTTTATGATGGGTCGGGGTTCTACTTTGTTCTGATTCGTTATCTGGAAGTTGTATGTAAATCTGCAATTCAATCGTGTTCTTAGAAGAAAAGGAGTAGGGCATTGGTTGATTTTGTTGGATCTAGTCTGATGAGAGATTCGTCGTCATCGGAGCAATAACACTTGAAGTTGGGTGATTAATTGGCTAAATATGAACAGTTTATAGGTATGTAAATTATTGTGATTGTTCGCATTTATTATTTTGAAAAGGGTGAATGAGAGCTTACTCATCAAGTCCTGGTTATTCTTTTCATCAGAATCGCATGTGGTCAACTTTGGATATTGCTTTGTAGGAAGATGTCTACTTTTGGGTTTATAAGTCATCGGATGGGAACTCGAATGTGTATTCATTGTCCTTTGCGAGTCTGCCGTTTTCCATATTTCTATGTGGTACGATGTGCATTAGGATGCTACCCAAGTGATTTGTTGCAATCAGATTGGTCAAGTCTACCACCAAATCATATATAGTTCGTTGGTTCTTATTCCGAATGATGGCACAGGCCACTGATGTGTTTCCTAGAGACTAGAGAGTGTTATTAGGAAGTTTTAATACGTTCATGGTCACTCTTGACTGGATCCACCCAGCACTTCCCTTGACATGGTCGCATGCGTCTTTGATATAGATACCACAGTGCTATTCTTCTTGAGGCCTACTCTTCCGGATGTGTTTCTATTTAAATTCTATTCTGATTTACACCGTTTTTTGCTTCTGGGTAATTTATGAATTAGTTATGAAGTCTTATGGTTTTTATTGAAGAATTCCTTCTTTATTATTTGCTGAGTATAGTATATGAGAACTTGATCAGCATGTTAATATTCCTAGTTCTATGAATGCAAATATCTTTGATGCAATTCTGACTATACACTTTATATCACTTGAGTTCTGTACTGAGCTCGCCATAATTTGCGATATGAAGTCACGATGCTCCACTGCTAAAAATGCAATCGCAAAGACTAACAATGGCAACACTACGACCGTTCCTCGGAGCACTCTTCCAGCAAGTTCTAAAGCAAAATCTGCTTCTGGACTCTCCAGCAAGACTTCTTTCCCGAAGAGTGATGAGAGTGTATCTCACAAGGCTGTCTTACCAGTTCCAGCTCCGTGCATCATCAGGGATACTTCTCCGGTTTCATCAGATGGCCTTTCTGTTTCTATGGACGAGTCTGTGTCGTCATGTAACTCTTTAAAGAGTTCAGACTTTGAATATCTTGATGAAAATGATGTAGCAGCAGTTCGGTCTATCGAGCAAATGACATCCAGAAATCTTCACATAACTGACCATGGAGGACAAGCAGGTGGCTAGTTT
Organism: Drosera capensis; assembly: GCA_001925005.1. Taxonomy (NCBI): domain Eukaryota; kingdom Viridiplantae; phylum Streptophyta; class Magnoliopsida; order Caryophyllales; family Droseraceae; genus Drosera; species Drosera capensis. The sequence goes on along the minus strand of LIEC01010574.1, from coordinate 45,125 downwards.
CTTGCCTTTCTAAACAAAACCCCATCCTATATATGTTTTTACTGTTCGTGGGTTTTCACTAATTTATTGTATTTATCCTTTATAATTTAATTGGCTCTAAACTCCTGCTCACTACAATGCTGTTATTTTACAGGAAGCATAAGCAAACTTATGGAGGTTGATGTGGTCGATAAAGTTGTGAATGTCGACAACGATTACATGGATCCACAGCTTTGTGCAACTATTGCCTGTGACATCTACAAGCATCTGCGTGAATCTGAGGTATATCATCTCATGCTTTACTAACGTAAATCCCTTTTAGCAATATGCCCTCTATTTCCGAAAGTATTTTCTTGTAGTAATCATGAAATGGCTTGATTTTCCAAATAGTTGTCGTGTTTATTGAAATTACTGAAAGAAGAAAACTGGGTTTCTCTTAGTAATATGTACATGTTCATTCTTTGAATTGAAAGCGTTCCTGCTAAATCATCACAAATCAAAGTACAATGTAGAAATTGAATAAGCTCTTGGAGATTATAATTCTGACGGTCATGCATTTCTTTGCAAATTATTCTACTATGTGGCTCTGATTCTTCCAGGTCAATAAAAGACCTTCGACAGATTTCATGGAGAAGATTCAGAAAGATATCAATGCCAGCATGCGTGCCATCCTGATAGATTGGCTTGTCGAGGTTAAGTTGTGGTTTATGTTCAACTACAAGCTGTAATAATGGCTGGTTCTTAACTGTACTCAAGAGTAGTCACCACAACATCTCATCTATGAAATTGAGACACAACTGTGGACTCAAATTGTTCGTAATTATGGGTTATTTTCTGTTTTGTTAGGTTGTGGAGGAGTATAAGCTTGTCCCAGACACTCTATACTTGACTGTTAACTACATAGATCGCTATCTCTCTGGCAACCCGGTAAATCGACAAAGGTTGCAGTTGTTGGGTGTTGCATGCATGATGATAGCTGCGTAAGATATTATTTCAACTGCCATGTTTTTTTGCCCTTTCCCCTATGTATTATTCTTTGGCCATTGAGGATAGCCGTGGAGTAGCTTAATCTTTGATCTGCCACTTTTGCAGGAAATATGAAGAGATTTGTGCGCCACAGGTTGATGAGTTTTGCTACATTACAGACAACACATACTTCAAGGAGGAGGTTAGAACTTGACCGAGTTTCTATTGCTCCTTTGTCAATATAGTGTATATCCTCATTGCTTTGAGCTACCGCAAGGTGCTTTTTTCATGATGCCTGTTGCAACCTTCTCAGGTCTTGCAAATGGAATCTTCCGTATTGAATTTCTTGAAGTTTGGAGTGACGACGCCAACCACGAAATGTTTTGTGAGGTAGCAGCATTTTACTTGGTCGTCTGTGTGGGATTATCGTGATTCGTGTATGAATGAACAACTCTTACTCATTCAACTTGAATTTAGGCGCTTTCTCCAGGCTGCACAAACACTCAACATGGTATGTGTTCACTTTTGGTTTTGCTTCATCTCTTTTATGCTTATAAGTAATGCTTATCCAAGGATGTTGGAATCAATGGGCTGTTTTTATTACTGAATACCTGTATGCAAACATGGTATATTTGATTGATAGCTTTTTTCATTCTTCTGCTATAGTTTCCTGCACTTCAACTGGAGTGCTTGTCCAACTACATAGCCGAACTGTCGCTTCTAGAGTACAACATGCTTCGGTACCTCCCATCGCTGATTGCTGCTTCAGTGATTTTCTTGACCCTGTATATTCTTGCTCCTTCGAAGAGGCCTTGGGTGAGCAGTCAGAATCTCTCGCCCAACTATCTTACAAACCTTGTCTTTATTATACTGGATTAGCATAACAACGTTAGTCATTTTGCTTTATGATTTTGACAGAACTCTACCTTGAGGCATTATACGCTATATGATCCTTGTGATTTGCGTGACTGCGTAACCGCTCTTCATCAGCTTTTCTTGAGCGGTAGCTCCCCTGGTCTTCCTGCAATTAGAGAGAAATACAGCCAGCATAAGGTAAAAACTTTCATCACACTCCAGAACATGTCATTTTGTAGGATGTTAATCAGTAAAATAAAAAATAAAAAATACTTTTTCATCCTTTTTCTGCTGCAACAGTACAAGTTTGTGGCGAAGAAGTCTTGCCCTTCAACGATACCTCTGGAGTACTTTTCGATGTAAGTGGCAGCTAGCTCTGTTCCCTCAGGGTTCTCGGACTTAAGATGAAAGCTCACACATCGCGGTTGTCCGTTCCATTCCTGTCGCTAGATGTATGTTTCATGTCACAACTCTTGGTGACGGTTCACACCTCAAATGTTCATGTCGTCGTTTCTATGAACAAGTCATAACAGTCAGCGTCTGTAGCAGCAAGATTCCGCATCTGTGTTGTTGGTCTTAGCCTGGATGGGCCTTCACATTCTCATGTGAATAACACTGATTATGTCGTAGGAGATCTTGACTGTGGTTTCTTCTACAGTCATGCCTTTTCGCATAATGCTCTGCTTATATCACAAGTTTCTTCGCATCGTAGACTAGCACTACTAGCACCCACAGATAATAATTCAGCTCGTTAAGCATAGACAAGTAGAGCGAGTTTGTTTATACTGCTGCTCCTTGCTCTTCTTCTACTTAGTTGCTCATTTCATCAACGGATACTGTGGATGAGAACATATGATAATACATGCGGGTGAATGGCTGACAGAACAAAGGGAACTTTCTGAACAACAATGGCGATTGAGATAGGATCTCACTTGATGTTTTTTCATACGAAATGATACGTGTTCATTTTCTTGTACAATTATGCGTTTGGGAATTTCTTCTCACAAATGATCAAGTGGCCACCAAGCACTTCAAAATGATTTAATCTTGTCGAAAAATTCGCTGTACTATATTCAGGGAATCAACTATGCTACATAAACGGGTAAAAAAATGATGCTTATATGTTTCGAAAGCATATATTACTACTTCAATGCAATAGCTATAAGGGTTATCAAAGCTATATTATAACAATCGCTAGAAAATATACTACTTCATTTCTAGACAATTTTTGTATTTTGTTAAATGTTGTGTCAAATTTGATTATTATTATAACCAAAGTTATTTTTTGTCCACCCATGAAATGTGATGCACCAATCCCAACAAAAGTAAAATATCTTAGGTGGTATTTTTTAGTCCATTGATTTATCATATAGATATATTATAATATGATTTTCATTGACATGACATTACTATATATTGATAAATTAATATTATTTATGATCAAAATATAACTTCACATATACCAAAATAACGTCTAGGATCAGACTTGCTCCTAGCATAAGCACCCTGTTTTGGATATTTGATCCGAAAAAACAAAAAGCTTTTGACTTTAACTTACCACAGAAATCTTTTCACCAACTGACTTGAAACCTGTAACAGAGCTTGACTAGGACTCAACTAAGGAGAAGAACAGATCAAGATGCGTTGAAAAATTTACACCCCTTTCGGAAAACAATATTCTGTACCACTAAAATGTTCTTAGTTAGTAGTACTACTTACCATGAGAGTGTTTTTTAGTTTGTTTGTACAAGTGAAAACAAATTGGATAACATAGGTAAGTGGTATTTTGATATAGACAATGTTTTATTGTGATAATCGTATATATTTGTTAAAATTCAATAATGTTGTTTCAATATGAGTCATGTTATAATAGGTCTGTGGTAAATCAATGGGCAAAATAATACTACCACATAGGCTGTTTTCCTTGTGTTGAGATTTTGTACATCATGTTTTGGAGTGGGCAAAAGAATGATTTTATCATTTTTCATTGCTAAATATGACACACATTTGACAAAAATGCTATTTTTTTTTATGAAATATGTTGTGCATTGGAGTGCAATATCTTTAAGCCATTGCTATAATATACTTCATCCGTCTTAGATAAATTACGATTTGTTGATTTGATATGATTATTAAGAAAAATATTGATTTAGTGTTTTTTGTTATCTAAATACCCTTATGAATGGGCCGAGAGAGAAATAATAATAATAATAAAATAATACAATATGAAATAAGGTTTTTTGGGTTTTTTAGTATTTTAAAATTATTTAATATGAAAATATTATATTTTATATGGAATGTTTTTTTTAATAATATGATATAATTTATTTGAGACGAAATAAACACTACGGCTAACCATGAAAACCCATGTAACTATTTTATTGAACTTGCTCTAACATGACATTGCGATGATGAAGCAATTTAGGTTTCGGAAGAAACAAAAAAAAAAAGAAGGGAAAAAGACTTACTCTAACAAGATAGAAATACAAATTCTTGCAGCATTTTCACTTTTTGATTAATTAGCTGGACGATATATTCATCATTCACGTTCTCTTTGCTCTTTCCAACAATATATTCAAGAGTTTTATCTATTCAAATATTTCCTTCCCTACTTTCTAGTAGTCAGTCTTGAATGGCTTGTAACTCTTGAGATCAAGGACTATTCCGGCAACCGAACCGCAAGCAGCAGCCACTGAGATGACGAGACAAGCAACGCTCAGAATCTTAAGGCCTATCCACTTCTTACTTCGGTATCCTCTTTTGAACAGTGTACATTTCCACAGGGCCGTGAGTGGCCAGAATCCTAGCGCTCCTAGGAGTCCGACCACGTCGTTGAAGAATGGGAGGAGCATTGAGATGACTTGAGGCGCCAGGGTGCGCCACACTAGCCTGAAGAGGTTGAGGTTGTATGTCTTGAGGCCAGGGATCGGGATCTTGATCTCCTTAGTGATGAATTTGCTATCAGGAAATGCGCTGGATGCAGCCTTTTCGATGAATGCAAAGAGGGGTTGACAGTAGACTTGGTATGTGCCGATCAGGTGGACTACTATTGCTGCATTGGCTATGTCGACGAGCCAGTAAGGGTTGTAGAAGCCAAACCCTGTGAGGAGGTTTCCTGGTGCCAAGTCTCTAAATGCAGCATAACCCATGCAGCCGCACAGCATGTAGAAAATGATGGTCACTGCTACGCTTATCAGAGTTGCCTTCTTCATAGTTTTGGCTTCTGATGGCGGGGATTTCACCTTGTCCTGCCACAAAAATTATGCATCAGTAGATGACAACCATATCAATTTCTTGATGCATTTCCTGATAACAAACAAGTAATATCTGTGAATCTTATACCACAAACTTGATGAAAAGAAAGATTACATAATAATCAAGTACCTGGATTTCAATGAGATTCATGGAGTAAGAATAGGCAAAGGCGATGTCACCTAGAGCCTGAAAGCTCCTCCAAACCTTTTGTGTGCCAGTCACATTTCCGATACTAAACCCAGTTAGGCTGCCCTTGATCTTTCCGTTCTCTGTTGATCATTTGAACGTCAATACATAAGAATCCACAAGAACGATGTAGCCAACTATCATGAATGTAGCCAAACATGGGTTTCACATATTTTTATTTTCGAAAATTAGCATGCCTTTAGTTACTAGGAGGATTATACCAGCAACTTGGCCAAGGCCAACACTGGAATAGGTAAAGGACATGACAGCGGCAACAACTGAGAGTCATCCTATCTGATCAAAATCCGGGATTTGAGAGAAGATAATCGCTGTCACGCCGAAGATGATCATGTATGGTATGCTAGATATTTCACAGGGATCCTTATCATGGCTTGCATGGAAGCAATTCGACCTCTTGATTGCCCTGTTTCAAGGAACAAAAAAACAGAACAAGAAGAGACATTCATTATAAAACTGTTTATAAACTACAGAGAAGGCTTTGAACTGTCAAAAACCATCAATAACACCCTCCAATCAAAACTCTTGATGTTCGGCATTGAGTGCGTGAATAAGTAAAAACAGGACTCACGTCATGCTAATGGAAGCTGCAATTGTGTAACCTATGGCCACACCAAAGAGGTTGATGTCCTGGTTCAGACGACAGATCTTGACTTGTCGTCCATCTGCACCATCAAAATGTTCAAAATAACCATAAGTTGATGACCAAACATGATTTTATGTACTAAAAATTTCTTTAGCATTTTTACCCATCCAGAGCAGATTTTGACGCTTTGACGGAATACACTCATTCTTACAGACATGATTCGACGACATCCATGTAAGTGTAGTTTCTTGCCGGTGACCGGGTCACCAGAACGGTAGCAATCGGCAAGGAGGCAAGAGGTGTAGTAAGTGACGGCAGAGAACAGTAGCATGATAACAGGACCAGCAAACCATCCATGCTGAGCAGTAGGCTAAAATGCATACCCTATCAGCATCCTTCCCTGTTCCTGCTAATATTGTTATGAAATCCTCTTGATTTCTCAACATACAACGATCATGATTCGGGATCGAATAAAACAAGTTCAATTCAATGTTTCCATCAATTTGAAATCGATCTCGTATCTTTAGAACAAATTGATCAAAATCTCCATTTGGATCATATACAAAAAAAAAAAGCAAACCAAACCAAACCAGAATATGAAAATCAATTTGTTATCCATCACAAGACCTAGATTTGCTGTCTATCAATTGATTTCGTATAATCCGATGCAAAATCCAATGAATTCATTGATGGAAAAGAAAGTTAATAGCACAATGAAAATAGAAAATGACTGCTAAACCGTGTGTATATTTTTGGAATTTATTTCTCAAAATTGTAGATTTGAATAATTTTATGTTTTTTTATTTTTATATCTAAATCAGTTAAATAATTTAAATTTATATGAGATATTAAAACTAAAAGATAATAACATCATTTCTATTATTATTATGTATTAATAAACGAAACGTCATATGAGATATGAAACGAAGCATAACGGACATATAGAAAACCAATAGGCACATGGACATATGGAGCAAGGGCCTATTACATGCATTACACGAGCTATCTATGATTCGAACTTGCCAATTTGCCATTGTTCCCCCCTCAAACCCTTTCGTCATCTTCGACCTCCGACACCTCTCCACAGCCCCCTTCACACTCGAAACCCTTTTCACCTCAAGTTCAACTCAATGAAAACAATCCCGTCTCTTCTAACCCATTCAACAACTCTCATCCCACCACGTCCTCCCTTCCCCCACCTCTCCCTCACCGCCCCCACTACCTCAACCCTCCACCACCCACTCTCCCTTTCCCCATTCACACATCACCATCGCCTCCGCGGGCGTTTCAAACTAGTACCCTTTTCCGCCCTCAAGGTATGGTGAATTATGGAGTCTGTAGTGGGGTGGTTTTTTTGGGATGCACGGAAGGTGTTCGACGAAATGCCTGACCGAGGTCTTGTGTTTGTTTTGGTGTAGGGGAGTAAGGGGACGAGGAGGAGTGTGAAATGGAGTGAGATGTTGAGTTGGAATGGTTTGGTTGTGGAAGATTATTATCGTTTGGTGGATTATGTTAATGGGTTCGAGCCGCGGATGAGGAAGCTCACGGATGAGCAGGTTTGTGTGCTTTTAATGTGCTTGGGGGAATTGAATGTGTTTAGGTTCATGATTATGTGGAGTTCTAGGTTGTGTATTGCGTAATGGGTAGTAGAGTGAAAAGGGAGTTGATGTCAAGTATGGTGTTTCTGAAGTTACGAATTTTTTTTTAATGGTTGTGTGAATTTAGTTGAGAGAGAAGACAAAGGAGTTTCGTCAACGGCTTAAACAGGGAGAGACATTGAGTGACATTCAAGCGGGTTGGCCTCCTATTTTGTGTTCTTTTCCCCATTTTGTTGTCCATTATGTTCGGTAGTTGGTTTGTTTGAGTATCATGGTCATGATCATGATTATTGAGATTGGGACTTGTAGAAGCATTTGCTGTTGTTCGTGAAGCGGCAAGGAGGACGCTTGGGATGCGCCACTTTGATGTACAGGTAGTCTTGCTCATACCCTTGGGACCGTAACCGTTTGTGCTCATTCTGATGATCTTTTGTAAATTTGTTTCCTTGCGAAATCGGTTCGGTATTGAATTCTGTTTTAGATTATAGGTGGGGCTGTGCTTCATGATGGATCCATTGCTGAAATGAAAACAGGCGAAGGGAAAACGTTAGTCTCGACACTGGCAGCATATCTAAATGCTTTGACCGGCGAAGGTGTTCATGGTAATTGATACTTTTGTTTTTGGACTGTCCCATTCAAATCACTATATTTTCTTATTTATCAATTTTTTTCATACAAAAATATCAAATTATCCCTACTTTACTCCCCCATCCCAAAAAGATTGTAATTTTTTTACCAGACACGCATAACGATAGAAGTTTTGACCGATGTTGCGAAATGATCAAACGTTATTTTTTTAGAAAATATCGTGAAACATTAATGATAGTAAAGTCATGTACTATAACCATAGCCATTGAAAAATTTAAATCGTGTCGTTTAAATGCGTAACAAGGCCCTTCGAATTACGTGTTGAATAATATAATGAGAATGAAACGTTGTAATATCATATCAACCACTCCACCATAATTTCTCTTTTTTTATTTCCTCATTCCTCTCTCTCACACACTCGCAAGGGCAAGATGGTCTTTTATCCTAAATTCAACACACACATGAATAATCGTGTCAAGTCAACCAGTTGTAATTTCTTTGTGACGGACGGAGTACATCATTATACACTGGGTTTTCCTTTTCTCCACGGTCTCCTGTTACTTGCTTGCAGTGTTATAGTTGTTGCGGTAGGTCTTCGAGAGAAAAAGATTAAAAATAGAAGAATCATCATATCCTTTGGATTTTTTTATTTTTTATTTGTTATTTTTTATTGTTTAAAGTTATTAAATTTTTTTGCATTTAATGTTGTATGCTCAAAGAGCCCTATAAATTTTTTAAGCTCATCTTCTTATTCTTCGGATGCTAAAGATCTTACTCTATCTCCTCTAACTCCATTAAACCAGGTTAGTTATACAGTTGTGATCTTCTATCATCAGATGAAACTTTTTGGTTGAATTGGTTCGTTGACATGATATCAGAGAAGGTCGTGAGATCAATCGCTACCTCATTTATTGCCAATTATGTAGTTTATTATGTGGATGTTGTTTGGCATTTATTATGTGGTGGGCCAGCGCATTTGTTGTTTATACTGGATGCTCTAATGGGCTTTCGTGTGAGGAGAAATGTTAAAAATACATTAGTGGGTTTTTAACTATTCGTTTGGATTTTTGATAGAACTGATTCCTCGACAAATCACTTTCTCTTATTTGTTTCCTTTATTCCTACTTGAAGCATGCCGCCTGTTTTAGTGCATTTGATAGTAATTCCTTCAGCACTGAAGCTGTCATAAGTGTATGCGACGTAATGTTCATTACATGGCCTGCTTTCCATTCATGACGTCCTGGATAGCCGAAAGTGGACTGACTCCTTGGGTTTAACTCTCTCATGACAGTGGTAACAGTCAACGATTACCTTGCTCATCGTGATGCTGATTGGATGGGGTGTGTTCATCGCTTCGTAGGTCTTTCAGTTGGCCTGATTCAGGTGATAAGTTGCAACTACATTTTAATCTCATTCACGTCTGAGTCACTTTCGCCGATTCAATTCCAATTCAAATGTGAGAGACCTGATTATGCTGCTGAAATGTAATCTTATTTGAAAAGGTCAAGATATGTGCTTTGGGTCAATGCATGCTCTGTTATTGTATTGTTAACTACTTGTCATATCACTTGGAATTCCCATCTTGTTATTTTTTATTTTTATTTTCAGAGAGGGATGAGACCCAAAGAGAGGAGGGACAACTATGCATGCGATATAACATACTGCAATAATTCTGTACGTCCTTTGACCACTTTTCTGTTTCATGTTTGTGTTCCTGTTTTAGTATGAAAACAACAAGTGGTTACCATTGATGCTACCTAACAGGCAGCTGGACTCTTTTTATTGATCTAAAATTGTGCTGGTTTTTGCCTAATTTGCAGGAACTTGCTTTTGATTATCTTCGAGATAATATTGCTAAAAGTAGCGATGAGCTAGTCCTGAGATGGTACTTTTCAGACAGAACAAAAAAATATTTACTGATAGTATTTATGAGCTCATATAGCTGTTCAATGACAGGCCAAAGCCATTTCATTTTGCAATTGTCGACGAAGTTGATTCAGTTCTTATTGATGAAGGGAAGGTCCCCTTAATCATTAGTGGTGATGTAATTTTCTCCACATTATGCGCTATTATAAACTTTTAAGTTCGAATGCAACAATGGATTTGCTGGTGTTGATGTCACGGATCTATGTCCGGATATTTATATGGCCAGGCCTATGATGATCTTGAAAGATTTCCAGTTGCTGCAAAAGTGGCTGAATTGCTTGTGCCTGGCACTGTAAGTATTGTAATGTTTTTTTTTTTCAAGTATAACCATCTGGTTGGCTTAATTAGATGCATTAGTTTCCTGAAATTGTAACATACTGGCACCTGTATTAATGAATTAAACTGGCAGCACTACAATGTAACATTCAAAGATCGGTCAGTAGAGTTGACTGAGGAAGGCATTGCTCTGGCTGAGATGGCCCTAGAGACGGATGATCTCTGGGATGAAAATGATCCGTGGGCCAGGTAAGCCTCAGTTTAGTAATATTACTACCAGTTTCAATGCGTTTATGGGCTGAAGGATATAACCATGCTGTGATTTATTCATGTCGATGGGCCAACTCTACCAAAAGTCCGAACTGATGATAAAAGGTCTTATTAATATACATCTACCGCTGTCCTCCACACGAAGACCCATTGGGACATGAAGTGTGGACAACTCTGGTCCAGCCCATATCAAGTGCTATAGGATCCACATAATACACCACATAGGTGGCAATAAATGGGGATGGATAGAAATCGAACTTGTTACCTTTGTCATGGCTTGCTCTGATACCATGTCGAGGAACCAACTCTACCAAAAGTCCGAACTTATGATAGAAGACCCTATTAATGTATAACAATTTGCAATCATCTTTTTAATATTTGGCCAAAAAATATTTAGTACAATCTCGAAGGCAATCATGCTACTTGTTGGCTCTTGTGAAATCTGGTTTCAGTATAAGCGAGAAAGTTCCTCACCCTTCTCCATAATACTACTATCATTTATGTAAATCATGATTGTGATTTGTCAGCTCTCAATTTGCTATTTGGTTTTGAAGAAATGAAACTTCGAGAAGATGAAATATATGCTTTCAGAATGACCGCTTGTTTAGGTATTGTTATGCTAGTTTTACATTGGCATGCTGCAGATTTGTAATTAATGGTTTGAGGGCCAAAGAGTTCTTTCGGCGGGATGTTGAGTATATTGTCAGAGAGGGAAAGGCTCTGATAATAAACGAGGTATAGTCCTTGATCCATGTTGGAAGCTGTTCAGCTAAGTAGGATGATTATCGTATGCTTAAGGTCTCCTGTAGTACTTGCTGCGAATTTCCCAGACGTGCACCCAGTGTGTGTTCTTGCAAACAAAGAAAAACATGTTCACATTAGCAAGCAGCCGAGCTTGACATACCACATTTTTATGCTAAACTGGGCTCCGGTACTATACACGGTTACTCACATGTCCTACTACAGTTGACAGGTAGGATTGAAGAGTCAAGGAGATGGAATGATGGTATTCATCAATCTATAGAGGGCAAGGAAGGTTTGAAGATCGAGGTATGCAGTTTTCCGTGGTTGCTTCTTTTTTATTTTTTTTCTTTTCTTTTTTTGGTTTGATTGTTTTAGTAGGTTTTATCTGACATGTGAATTGGTGATCGTACTTGATATAGGCTGATTCAGTACCCATTGCGCAAATCACCCACGTGTCATTCTTTAAGCTTTACCCCAAGCTTTCTGGAATGACTGGCACTGCAAAAACTGAAGTATGTTATCACTGTGGAAATATGCCTTTGGCTGCAACTTCTGAATGGCTTATTTTCTTACTTGCTAATTCGCTTCTTCTTCTTCTTCTTCTTTTTTGTTTAGGAAAAGGAGTTCCTCAAACTATTTCAGATGCCTGTTATTGAAGTTCCTACTAATCTCCCAAATATTCGCATTGATTTACCTATCCAAGTTTTTTCAGTATGGCATTGGATACTCACAATTTTGTCACTAATTTTCTGATGTGAAGGTTTCTGGTATACTGACAGATTAATTGTACTTTCACGTTCTTTTAAGACTGCAAGGTGGAAGTGGGAGCATGTTCTTGAAGAAGTTGAATATATGTTTAGACTGGGCTGTCCTGTTCTAGTTGGGACGACAAGGTAACATCAGAAGCTCCATTTCCAATGTGAAGCTCATTCTTCAACCAATATTGAACTGCAATGCTTTGATTTAGATGGAGTTTCTCTTGCATATTTTTCAACTGAAAAGTTCTACTGCTGGCATTTGTAGTTCTCCAGTTCCATGTCACGTCTTGCTGTCTGTATAGCTATATCCACACATGAACAGTTAGCTACAATCAAGGGAAAACCATGTGACCATCCCCTGACGCTTCTCTCTTTCTTTTTCCAGTAGTTTCCTCTTTGAAGTCAAATCGAAGTAGGACCGCAGATCCCTTCCCAGGGGAGTCACATTCGCTAAGTAGTAGAGCCGTTCTATTGGGGTCACCTGTGGCTCTGAAAGACCAAAAGAGAGGCCTTCCTTAAACCCTAGAACGCCTAGTTCCGATAGCTAAATATCATGATATTCTACCTTAGTTCTAGACGGTTAGATGTGTAGGAGCTGGTGCACCTGAGTAACATCTCCTTGGCCACTTTTCACCAACTAGTGGCCTTAAAGATTCCATCTCTTGTTAATTGTTCTTCATAATTCTGTTACCTTCAATCCATTTTGTTATTGGAAGGGATTAGCTTGACACTATACGTTCCAGCTTTTCATTCTTGGCCTCTTGTGTCAAACCCTGTTTCAATTCCTGTGTAGAATTGTGCATTGAACTTGTGCCCTTTTTTTTGGTAAACTTTTCTCGTTTGTCAAACCAGATCGCAACTATGTTTGCTACACACGTAATCCGTATGAATAAACCAACATGATTATTTTGATGTTCTGAAGTTGGAACTTTTGCCCAGTCTTTCACCCTTTTATTGTAGTTGACGTTCTGGTTTTTGGAATATGTACGTGCATAATGGTAACTCATTCTGGTCAATGTATGTGTCAAACAAATCTTCGCAATAAGTGCACTGATAAGATGTTTTCCCTCTATGCTGCAGCGTTGAGAATTCTGAGTATTTGTCTCAATTGCTGACAGTACATAGTATCCCACACAATGTCCTGAACGCTCGACCTATGGTAATATTACTCTTGACACCTGTCAAGAGTCGGATGTAGCGTTTTGCCACTTTTTTTCTACTGATTTATAACTGCAGTCACTTGACAGCGTTTTGTCTTTTTTTCTTCCTCTAGTATGCAGCCAGGGAAGCTGAAACTATTGCCCAGGCAGGAAGGAAACATGCTATCACCATCTCCACAAATATGGCAGGAAGAGGCACCGACATCATTTTGGGAGGAAATCCGAAAGTAAGCTACCTACCTTGACATTTATTACTTCGATTTGGATGGACATTTACGCTTTTATATTTATTTATTTATATTTTAATGAGGATATTTACACATTGCTAGCATAATAAACTCGTCCACCTAGTTCTTTGTGTCCCAAACACAACTGGAAACTGGAGTCTATGATGAACACATGACTGTTCGACTTCTCTAAAACCATATCGATGGCCAAGTCATAAGCGGTTTTATCTGTTTAATTGATAGAAATGTCAAAGTTTGAGTTCACAGTAATTTGTCTAGATCCAATGACATGTGTCATATTTTTTGGGCCGAAGTATTGGCAGTCCCTTTCAATTCATGTAGTCATTATTTAATTATCATAGCAACAGTCTACAGGTACTTGTGAGGCGAGCCTTAGAGCACCTCTTAGATTTCCATAGTTTTTAGTTTGGAGATCATTGTTGATATTCAGATTCAACAAACACGTTTATTTTTTTTATTTTTATTTTTGTAGTTGAACTTTTCTACCTATTATTAATGAAGAAGGATTGACTCAATGATTAACAACCCTTTCTACAACCATGGCATGAGGGGTTGACACTTCTTGAATGCATTAGGAAATAATCTCTCTTTTATTACAATAAGGATGAGTTTGTTTACATCTCCTCTCCCTAAAGCCTGTGCATACACAGTTACATGGGACTATCAGGGTCACTGTCGTTGTCTTTCACGCTTCTACCTATTAAGGGGTTGTTTGACAAGACTAAAAGCTTCACTTTGGCAAGGGGAAAAAAAAAAAGAACCATTAAAGCATTTGGTCAAACAGAAATGTTATGTTTCTGAGTAGAAATAAAAGAGCACTAAGGAGTGGTTTTATAAAAGTGCTTTTGAGGCTCTTTTCCTAGGTTTCCAGTAATTGAGAGTGTTATGGTTATTTCTTCTAGTTATTTCGGTCTTTTGTAATTATGCACGAATATTGAGAATGATTATCAAATCCCGACAAGAGTAGATGTCAATTTTAATATTTAATGGTGTATTAATGACAAAATTTAAACAGCTCGATTGTGTATAGTATATTTATGGATTAACTTATATTCAATGTAAACTGCCTATTGATTTTGTTGTTCAACAAGAAAAATCAGTGAGCATTGGACAAACCGAGAAGAACTTTTGTTGAGAATTAAAGAAAGAAATCTAATTATTTTCAGCATATAGCCTTGATGAAACAATGCCGTTATTTTCAATTGTGCAACTTGATAAAGCACATATTTGATCATACTGTAGAGTGTGGTGCCTAAACTGGGACTATCTATGGTTGGGGGATTCCACAAGTTGCCTGATTAATTAGAATCTAATCTACATAAAGTGGATAAAGGATTGATAGAAGAATCAGACTGCAACGGCTAATTTGTTGGTTGGAGCCTGGATGCACTTGATCACCTTATTTTTCTTCTTAGTTAGAGGGCATTTAAAGGCCGTTTACCTTGAGCACTTTAAGACTGCAGAATTAGAGAAAGAGAAAAAGGCTCATGATGAATTATTCCTTGTCAGATAGTCCCTCACCATTGTTTTCCTTTCTTTTCAAGATCATGGCAAGACAAATAGTAGAGGACAGCTTACTGCCATTTCTGATGCATAATGCTACTGAGATTGATATTAATGGTGAATCTGCGCTGCTTATGGTAATCACATTTGACTTTGTGATTAATAGCCTCTCAACTACTACATCACTCCAACTGTTTGTGAATGTTTTTTTCCCTTTTTGTATAGGTTTTGCCGAAAGTTAAGATTGGACCAATATCCAAAGCTTTGCTAGCAAAAGCATCTTTTATTGGTCGGACAGTTCATTTTCCATCCGTGATATAAGCGCTTTTCCTTTTGGTTTAACTGTTTCTGATTAACATGAGCTTATTTATTGACTCATCAACACTTCAAACTTGTAATGCAGCAAAAACTGTCGGTAGAAGTGAGGGCAAGAGTTGGACGACCCTTCCAGGACAATCCATTATTTCTGAGTCCATCAAACTTAGCCAATCGGTGGATTTAGAAGAGCTAAAGAGGCTTGCGGATGAAGAATCTGAAACATATACCCTTGGGCCTTCCATAGCTCTCGCATATCATTTTGTCCTGAGTGATTGTGAAGTGCATTGTTTCAATGAGGGTGCTGAAGTTAAAAGGCTCGGAGGTCTTCATGTGATTGGCACATCTTTGCATGAATCTCGTAGAATTGACAACCAGGTGGGACACTTTTAACAATGAAACTTTGTTAGAATCAATACCTTCGATGTAGAATTTTGAATGTTTCTCACAAATCTTGAAACATTTCACCTCTTGTGGTGTGAGGTACTGATTTATGATCACTTTTTCCTATTTGCACTTTTTCCTCCATTTGCATGTTTATGTTCATGAGGATTTGTTGCTTTTGTGGAACAGTGTTGGTGTGAGGTGCTGATTTGTAGCCTATCAACATATTGTAGCCTTATAATTTTCGATGTACATGATATTGTTTTCTTTCCTCTACTTGTGGTGGAAATCTTTTGGTTGTGCACCACTCTTCCTTTCTTGGTTTTCATCTTCTTCTACCTGAAAAGATGCAATGAGTTCAGATCTATAAGATACGATCATTTCTCTATTTTCATCAACCATGCAAATTTTATTGATCTCAAAAATCACCTTCCCAGGTTTAAATATTTCAGTAATTCATTTCTCTATTTTGGTTACCCTTAGAATAATTTGGCTTATTCTTTCTAGGAAGTAAGTTCTCTTCTGTTTATGTTCTTCTTGTATTAATTTGACTGAGTGTATCCTTTACTATGTCTTTCTTTGACAGCTTCGTGGACGAGCTGGAAGGCAAGGAGATCCAGGATCAACAAGGTTTATGATTAGGTACTTTTTCAGTTGATAAATTGAAAGCCTTTCATTATTTTGACTGAGTGTAGTGTACGTGTTGCGGTGTTGGTTGTTGTAGTTTATCCCAAAAGAAACCACAAGAAAAAAAGAGAGTCAAAACACACACAAAGGACGTGCCTCATCAGATGATCCTAAGTAGCTCAACAAAGAAGAATGCAGTTCGGCAACTCTTTTTCACTTGGGTAAAGTTGGGTTTTCTGCAGATTTGGTTGGCAGTAAAAGTTATGTTTCTTTATCCGGATCCTCCCTCTTTCCTTAATGATGGTTGTACCCTGATAATGCCTATGCAACTATATGGAATCGAGCTTGCACAGCCTGAATGTAGTAAACAAGTTTCATATCTTAAACCGAGCTCTATAAGTAGGGAAAAATGTTGTTGCTGTTACAGCAGCGTGCTATATACAAATTTTTGTCCCTGGTGTAGTGCAATTTGATTGGTGTGTATAGCATTTTTGTTTCCTTTACAATATTTTGTCAAAAAAGTGCAGTACACAACAATCAAACTGTTGTACACTAGGAACGAAATCCCCTATACCACAGCATAGAGTGCTGCCGTAGTAGTAGCATCTACACGCCCATATGAGTATTGACCATTGACCAAGCTATATGAGTAGTGCTCATCTGTGCCCATATTTTTCATTCTAATTTGATAGCCTGCAAGATGACATCTTCCAGAAGTTCAACGTGGAAATTGAGTGGGCTGTGAGACTTATATCTAACAATAACAGACCAGTTGAAGACAGTTACCTTCATAAGCAGGTAATTTTTTATTACCATGGCGGTCTATGATCTTGCTTGGATTCTCAATGCTGGTATGATGGCACTAACTGGCTCATATTTGTGAAGCTTTCATCATTTCAAAGTAGTATTGAGAAGTACTTCTTCAACCAGAGGAAGAACTTGGTTGACTTTGATGAAGTGTTGGAGGTATTCTACAGTGCTCAATACTTGCATTTGTAAATATTTCCATCATTATTTCGATCGCTAGGGAACATGCTATATCTTATGGGGTTTGCATTCATGTAATTGTGATTAATAAAAATATTGATAACTGATGCTAGTTGGTATTTCTAACATGGTGAATCTCTTAGTATGTATTTCTATCAGTGATTGTGGATGTCATGTACTTTACAGGAAATGTGTAGGTTCTTTAAGATAATCTTCCTGTCACATTTTGAATTCACATACAAATCCAATGTCATTTGATCTTTCCATATCATTCACAGTGGTGTTTCAATTTATATCTGTTTTTTAGTGCATGATGCAGTAGATATAATGCCTAGTCCTTTGTAGAGGTTTAGTTGGATGTGTGGAATGGATTGCAAAGATCTTAAGTGAGGATCTAGGATGATGTTATATAGCCTTACAGGAAAATTTGATGGAGCGACACCATTATGATACATCCAAGAAAGGAAAAAAAACTTCATTGGCATCTTAGTGGAAAAAATAGAGCGTCCACTAGATGAGAGGGATGGAATCTGTGAAAGCTGATACAAGGGTGACTAAGATTTCGGGGTCTGTATTTTTATCGTCTAAATTGAGACAAACATGAACAACTTAATAGGTGATCTTGTGGACTACCCTTGGTTATTGACCGATGATAATTTAATTCTTTTACGTTGGTTATACTTTTAAAGCATCATCATTATTTATTTATGCTTACATGCTCTTGTTTTCAAAATCTTGTGCCATGAACATTATCCCGAAAGGTTCATTCTTGCTATTCAGATTTTCAGCATAAAGTCAATATTATGTCGATGTGTCCCGGCGTGTTTGAAAGAGATTGTCTTTCATGGATGGTGTCGAGTAATCAATTCTATTAAACGTTCAAACTAATAGTAGAAAACCCACAAATATATATCCAACACTTTCCCACACACGAAAACCCATTGGGTTTGAAAGGTGGACAACACATGCACTGACCTACGACATACCAAGTGTCAAACAAGTGATATTATGTCGAGGAACTAATTCTATGAAAAATTCGCACTGATGATAGAAGGCCCTCAAACATATATCATGTCATACTCTTCCTTGCTTTTTAGGTGCAACGAAAGCATGTCTACGACCTCAGGCAGTCCATTTTGACGGGTAGTCCTGATAGCCTTTCAGAACAAATATTCATGTAAGCCCACTATGCTAGGTGTATGTTCTTTGTTTGTTGGTTATTTAACTGTTTTTTGATTTTATTTACAGCACCATATATCTAGGTTTGATCTAAGTTGTCCCTTGTTACATTCAGCTTTATAGTAGGCTATCTTGTTTTTTTTTTTTTCATTCTTTTTTTCACAGAAGATATAGTTAATAAGTGAAAAGGAGAAAAATGTTGAGTGAAGAAAATTTGTGCTATTTCAAATAAATGATTTTGTATTTTGTAAATTCAAAGACAACAAGATATAGCTGTTGTATTAATAATACTAATAGCTGTCTGACCACTATCAATGACGGTTGGTGAAAGGTGTCATTTTAGTCCTGTTGTTTGCTCCAGCTAATCGGCCGCATAGGGCCGACTTTTAGAACACTGCCATCTTCTACAGAAATTTCAGGACTATGGTAGGACCATTATTTTGTTGATTAGGGATCTGAGGAATTTTAGGGGATGCTCTCAGAACTTGTTTCTTTCTCTTGCCCTTCTACATCTATCTTATCTCATCACCATTAACATGAGCATTGTTCTAAATGTTCCTTCTATCTAAGCTATTGAATAAAGAAATCATGGCACAGGTACATGCAAGCTGTAGTAAATGAAATTGTCCTGAGTAATGTTGATCCTCAAAAGGTATCTGGTCTCTTCTAATGCGTTTAAATATCTTCCTCGTTGGCATTTGCCTAGCATTTTCCTAGTTTCCTACTTTTTAGGCGGAAGTGTTCAATTCTATGTAGATAAATTTTGAGCAAGGTCTTCCTTTATATGCAATCTTTTTTTCCTTTTCCCTTTCCTTATTAGCCTTGATTATGGATAAGCTACAACATATTTCTTATTGATCGTTTTTCCTCCACTTTTGTGCTAGCATCCGTCACACTGGAACTTGAAGGATCTGTGCAAGGAGTTAGCGCTAATTACAGGGAACTTGTTTAATGGTGAGATTACTCTTCTAAGGCCCCATGATTATATCGGGATGTCTTTTAAACAGACTAGGTTCATTTGCAGGTATTACAGAGGATGCCCTTCTGACATCACTGTCGCAGCTTCATGAAGTGACCGTTGTAGATATCAGCAATTTCAGTCCTCCGAAGTTACCACCCTTGCCAAATACCTTTAGAGGAATCCGAAAGAAGGCTTCTTCCCTGAAACGTTGGCTTGGTTTATGTGCTGATCACTCAACCAAGTGGGTTACTTAAAAGCAAAATCACCTGTAATCAAATAGTAAAAAGTTACTTTTATGTGTTTGCTTTTAAGAGTTGCTTAATATGTCATGGCAGGGGTGGAAAGTACATGGTAACTGCTAATTTGTTGCGCAAATACCTTGGGGATTTTCTGATTGCTTCATATATGGATCTTGTGGAAGCCTCGGGTTATATGGATACCAATGCCAAGGAAATAGAGGTTCTGCAGTCTGATGGACTCTGCTTCATATATGAATTCGTACTCATTAGTTGCCCTTTATCTCTCTTTCCTCATCGTGATATCTTGCTGTTAATGTCTGCAGCGTAGAGCTTTGATCTGGACATTAGACACGTTTTGGCAAGAACATCTTGTCAACATGAACAAACTCCTTTCCGCAGTAATCTAATATTCTTTTTCTTGTTGTACTATTTTCCTGTATCATCTCCGATTACAGAGACAAAGCTTGTGTGATTCTTGGAAAACAGGTCAATGTCCGAAGTTTTGGACAAAGAAATCCTCTAGAAGAGTATAAAATTGATGGATGTCGTTTTTTCATCTCCATGCTCAGCGCCACTAGAAGGATTACAGTAGAGTCTATCTTGCAGCATTGGTCATCTCGGATGGAGTCTGACAACCTTTTTACAGAATGAAAGTGCACTATACGGTTCACTATTTAGGTCTCTTCTTTGCTAGAAATAGTGTTTTGAGAAACTACCGATTCATCCGGTTTGTGAATTTCATGCTATTGCTAATTTTCTATCTGACCATTGTGATAAGTTCGTCTGTTCACCTCTGTGACAGGGTGGGAACTGTAATTCTATGACCTGGACTGATGTACAGTGGCACTGCATTATTTCCCAACCCTGCCTATGACATGATTACCTGCGTTGTTGTAGATTACCTCATGAATTTACGACGTGGATCCAACAAATCCATGGCTGGTTGGGCTGGTTGATATGGTGATTGGAATTCTGGGCTACAGACCACTCCATCTGTGTTGGATTTGAGCTTGGCTCGAATTCCCATGTCTTGGAGCTGATATGTATTTTCAAAGGTTTCGAGTGAATGGTGCTAGATTTTGCTTGGGAAGATCCAGAGTTGACGCCAGCTAAGTTTGGAAATGCTCATGTGAATGATGACAGCTTCAATTGTTGGTAGAAGACCTAGAAGCTGGTCTAGTCGAAAACCTGTAAACTGATGAACATCTGTATACCAGACTTGTTTGGAGTGATGGGAATAGAACATGGTCATGCTGTAAATTTTGAATAGTTTGTTCTGGCAGAGGGCCGATATGCGACTGGATAGTGTACAATGTTGTATATGGCTGACAGAGCAGCTGCAGCCCGGGAGGTAGTAGTATTTGTAACTGAATGCATAGGTAGTTTATGAGATATATATCATTTGTAATCTGATAATGCACCAGCAAGTTCTGCATAAGAATGATTTGAGTTTCTGAATACAGAAGACTGACAGGAGCTTTAAAAACCTGTCTGGTTAGCAGCAGTAGAAGCTAGCTAAGCTCTACTTGGATTTTGGTAGCCGGTTATATGTCTATTTTAATAAACTGATGATCTCGGATTATTTTTATAATCATATTATTTAAAGAGTATTTTTTTTTTTTTTTTTTTTTACCTCGTAACATTCTGTTTTGGGTGAGGTTTCTTATATTTGGTTATCCTTCAACGTAACATTTGCTTTTCTTTTTATATTTATCAACAACAGTTAATTCAACCATAAACAAATGCTTCCTCAATCAAGACATTAAAATGTTGCTTGCAATAAGCGTGATGATGTTAATGTCGTTTCGATTATTGTATCAAGTGACTGTCAAAGGTTTTTGTTGTTTTCTAAATATATAGCCATTACTTGTGCAACAAAGCATTGTCCTTTTTCTCTCCTCTTCTGTATCTGTCTAGTAGAATCGCTTCCCGTTTCACAAAATGGCCAAAATCCATCCGTCGATTCTTCAATCTTCACCGGCGTTGAACCGACGGTCTTCTTATCTCGTTTGCTTAGCATGGTAAGCATAAGCATTCATCGCCACACTCATCGCATGTTGGTCTCGAAATGTGTGTTGATTTTCATGCAATTTGCTCCAAGTTTGTGTTGTTAGGGTTCTGATAGTATTTAACTGAGCAAATAACGAGGTGGGTTGGTGTGATATTGATTTGTATGTGATCCCATTTCGAGATTTTTGTTGGTTTTGATTATTGGTATTGGTTTTGTTTGTTATCATTGCTGGGGTGGGGTTTAAGGGTTGAGGATTTATTTTTTTTGGTTTTTTTTAATGGCTTGTGTTATTTGATTTTGGGTTCTGTTCGACATTGGGAGCATGTTGTAGATTTACTAGACACCCATGATTTAGTATAGTTGTGAAGTGGGCAGGGTTTGCCTCCAGATTGGACTGTGGTGTGACGAAGTTCGAGCAGTTATTAGTGGCAAGATACATTGGGTGGGGATTTCTAAGTCGGGTGCTGCTTTTTCCTGTTCATGGATAGTAGAAGTAATTAGTGGATCATCAGTTTCTAACAAGTTTGTGCTGTTTGCAATGGAACAGGAGTCGAGCTTGCTTCTGGTAGAAAGTGGGGATTGCTGACGAAGAAAGTGACTTTCTCAAGGCACTCAACTCGTTCTTGTGGTTGGCGATTGGTGGCAAATATACCACTGTACATCCAGAGGAGCGGTGGCGCCACCATGCAAGAAATTCTCACACAAAAATCAAGAGATGTGAAAGGCAATCCAAGAAGCCGAAGGAAGAAGATGTTTCAGCCATCACCTAGTTCAAGGGGGTTGAAGATAAGAAAATCTTCCCCTTCTGGGAATACAAGGTTGAAAGTCGTATATGGGAGAAGAACCAAGCAGAAAACGTCACAAATCTCATCCTCTTCGGTGCAGCTTGTTGATTGTTCCAGTTATGGCAATAAGCTTATTTCAGGTGATAATATTCCCGACTCGGCTCTAGCCCAGAAGGTAGAGAACTCAAAGGACAAGTTGTCTCAGGTATCACCTTTTTGTCTTCAAAGCTACGGCTCAGAGATTTCAGCAGCTTTCTTAAATCGTGTCCAGAATTACTGCACTCTTGGGAAAGATGCAGATTTTAGTATTATCTCAAAGAAGGCTGTCCAAAGTCTTTGCATCAGTAGTCCAGAGATGAAAGTGAGGAAGTCTACAAAAACAGGTTAATGGTCGCTTTTGCTTTTATGCACTAGGCATGTATTTTTCTTTCAGTGTTCCTTTTTTATTTTTTATTCTTCTTTTTCAGTTTTTTCTGGCTCTAGTGAGGGATTTGCATTTTCATTTCTAGAAAAGGTATAAATACTAAACCGATGACTGATTACTGATTTCATATCTTGATTGTAGGCACCATTGTGGTGTATGATGAGGCAATAAGTAATACTGATAGTGGGGTGGCATTTGGCAATGTGTCCAGTGAGGCGATTGTATCTTCGTAAAATACCAGAACTGTGCAGAGATTACCTCCAAAGAACACTTGGGTCTGCTCTGAAAATGGTGACCAATGTATACCACCTGCCGATGTCGTTTTGAAGACATACTACAGACACACCTCCGTTATTTCTCGGCTTTTTTATGCTCCCCCTTCTAGTCTCCTTTTACATAAGATTAATGTATCTTTTGTTACATCCCACTTAGACAACTTCAAGTTCCATCAATTTCGGTGGAGGCGAACTTGAATTTTTATTACCTTTCTATAGAACTTTTTATTGGCAACTGATCTGGCTCCTGGAATTTTGTACATTCTTTATTCTTTGACCAGTGTTCTCAGTTCAATCATGATTGGCTTGTCTCCTCGCTTTGATTTCAATGTGATTCCAAGATACTTGGTGTCGCAAGAGACTTGGAATTTCGTGCAATGTATAGAGCTCGATCTTGTATTTTAAAGGTTACCTTTCATTGCTGTAATGCTTGTATTCTTCTAGTATGGTTGCATTACTAACAATGATCGTCACTCGCAGTCTTGCTGGCCATATTTAGTTGATGTTTTAAAAGTATTTGCTAGTTTTTATGTGATGTGATGCTCCTTTCTTGTGATTCATTGTCTGTTGCTATACCATGTGAAGGACATGCAAAGACAACCATGATAAAGCCTTGTCTGATTGTCCAGTTCATCAGGATAAGTCAAATGCAGAGATTAATGCCCGTGTCAAGTTCCTTGGAAGTTGAGGAAATGGAACCTGTAACAGACTTGTTTGATGATTTGTTGTTAAGTCCTTTGAATGTTGACGACTTAGCTGAGATATCTGAAACCTTGCAAGCAAATGGTGGACTAGATAAACCCTCATCTTACCATCAGCAAGAGATGCCGACAGAGACGAAGACGATGGAGATATCTTCTCCATCTTCTCAGAGGTTGCAAACAGAGAGAATATGCTCATTTGAGTTTGCTGAAGATGCAATGGTTGGAAAAAATTTAGCTGATGCAAATTCATGTCCTAGCATGAAAAGTCCTTGTCCTTCCAAAGTTCCCGCAAATCAGTGCTAGCTCCATTGTTGTGGATGGTGATGATGCATCTGTGCCAGCCAACGAACATCATATGCTGCACGATGATCCCAAGGAGTTGCTGGAGGCTTCAACTGATGGTCATCTTCAAGCTGGTAAATATCTGTTGAAATTTTTGGCCGTAATTATGTCTTAGAAGCATTTTTTTTTTCTAATGAAGAACATCATATTCGCAGTTGAGGATAAGCTGAATAGCTTGCTTGATGTAAATGGTGGAATATGCAAAAGAAAGGTCAGATACCTTCTACATAATTTTCACTCCCTAATTGGAGTTTCATAGTATGTGTGCGCATCTAGTTAACAACATCTCTAACCTTTAGATGATTTTTTACTATTCTTTTGTGTCTCGCGGGCATGATTCAGTTTCATCCTACTATGCTTAATACTGATTCTACTTTATAGCTTTTAAGTTAATCGTTGTGTGCCTTTGTTTTGCCAGGATGCTTCTAGAGGCTACAGATGGCTCCTCCGCCTTACTGTGGCTTCAGGTGACAATGGCAACGTCAGTACAATTCAGAGGTCAGTTTCATTTTTGTGGCTGCTTTCTTCGCTTGGATTCTTTAGGCTAAATCTACTTTTGTTGTTTTCCAGCAACAGGGATCTTTCTATAATACTTGATGCATTGTTGAAAACAAAGTCTAGAGGGCTACTAGTTGATATAATCAAGAAAAAGGGTATGCTCTATGTTCTGATGCTGTGTTTGCAGTTTCTGTTCATTCACCTGTGTAGTGATTTGGTTTAATTTTCTGAAATGTTCGTGCATATGTGCAGGCTTGCAGATGCTGCAGAAAATGATGAAGCAGTATGCCCGAGACTTCAATGAAATCACAATCCTTAGGAAGCTTCTTAAGGTACCTCAGTCATGATCTACATGTATCATTAGAAGTTAGAACTGGGAGTTGGATAGTGCAAGGATTGGTACAAGGGATGGTATAGCCCTGGTTTTTGTCTTTTTCTTCCTTGCAGGTCCTAGAATTCCTGGCCGAGAGGGACATTCTTACTAGAGAACGCATCATTACAGATCCACATCGCCCTGGAGTCAAGAGGTTAGACAGAACGATGGCTGTATTTCTAAAATAAAGATAAACTGTATACCATAGAAGTTGTGTGTACTTGATGGTTACTGTCTTGACTCTTCTTTTCTTGTTCATCAGCTTAAGGGAATCAGTATTATCGTTGACAGAACATGAAGACAGAAAGGTAACTTCGCCTAGATTTATATTGCATTCTGCCATTGGAATGAGGTTGCATGGGAGCATTATAAGACACAATGAAAGGATTGCAGCTTGTGTTTGTATCACCTAAGTTGCAGATCAGGCGCGGTTGATCGGTTGTCTACGTTTTTGCAATGTTGTAGTTTCCATATATTCATGCGTTCTTTGTAATATTGGTTTATTTATCTCCATATTTTCAAGTCTAACTCATCATATGAACACACAGGTTCACCAAATGGCCAGAAGCTTCCGAGACAAATGGATTCCTTGGATTAGAAAATCCAGTTGTGACGACAGTGGCGATAGAGGCTTTGAGATGGATAGATTCATGGGGTCACAGGCAACTGATGGAATGAAGCCTGCTGCAAAGATGAGCGATTGCTTTGACATTGATGGTTCTTCTTCTCAGGTTAACGGTTGTGTTACAGCTGATGTATCTGCCCGCAAACGGAAAAGCAGGTGGGACCAGCCAGCAGATCCATTTCACCTCCATGAACAGAATGAGAACAAGTTGGAAAGTCGTAGCCCAACTAACGCCTCCACAGGGAAGCCCCGGAAGAGATTCATTTCACTCCTTCCTGTAGCATATGGGATTCCATTTTCAGTCATTCTGGGATTTGGGACGCTGCAAGGGAAACTCCTTGATTGCTGGGTTGTTGCTCCAGGGATACCCTTCTGCCCGTTTCCACCATTACCTGTATACCCCCGTGGGAGTGGCAATGGGGAGAGTCGACATTCTTGCAGGGTTACAATAGGAAGGGAGAACAGGAGTGACAGCCGTGTTCCAAATGACTGTTGTCGCCCCGCTTCCTGTCATGTGGATCAAGGCGTGCTTGTTGCTGGCAGTGCAACTGACAGTCTCCCTTGTGGCCTTGGAACCAGGTATTCTGGGCAGCAGAAATCGAGGAGCTCAAAGCCAGCGCCGCTGTGGCTGAAAAGGAATTCTGGGAATTCAGCTGGAATCATTTCTGATATGGTGGCTTAGGCTCTCTTGCACAGCTGCATGTGCCAGTGAACAGAGGAGTCAGACGGATGAACATGTAAACCATCATGCTGGATGATGGAAGTTTTTGATGCAGTTGAACATCATCAAGATCGTTGTTTGTGAAGATTTGTTTAGAACACGTCAGATTGAAAGGTACATTGATTCTCTAGGAGATGATTTAGGATCTTCAGCATGAGGTTGCATTCTTGGTTAGTTTCTTCTATGGTCGCATTGGCTTTTTCTCAATGGAAAATTTTGTACAACACCACTACGAAATGTGGGAGTAGAACCTTCGATTTGGAGGCCCAGTCGATGAACTAGTTGTGCCCGCAGCACAAACAGGATGTCAACAAGCAACGCTGACCATAAAACAGGAGCCGCATTGTCTGCTGTCCAACCTCAACAGCATTATGCTGTCTTCAATCCTCCTCCATTGGATCACAAAACAAATACAAAAGAAACAATATATGTGTCAGCTTATTTTTTTCTCCTCCGTTCGTTTTTCTGTGCTGTCCTACTGTGACAGCAGAGGATCCTCAGTCTATAAAACAAGCGTTGTTTCATTTATGAAAAGCACAACAGTAGTGACAATATCAAGTGCAAAATATTATGTAAGCTGTTTGCATAGACTCACAATTCCCCACCTCATTTACTATACAGAGACGCCACATAAACACAGCAGCAAGCGTCGCTGTAGAATCAAAACGGAAAAATGCACACTGGATTTTTGCCCATGTCTCAAACCTTAACTGGTATTAGTATCTCTTGAGCATACATCTAAACCGAACAATGGACCATGTTTTTATCAACGTTACCTGCTTCCTCCATCCATCAACATACTTTCCTATCACTTTCTTATAACTAGGCAATTGCTGAGCCATAGTCCAGTACTCGGCCACATTTGGCCGGCTGTTTATATACTGATTTTCCAGCTTCAGCAGTGTGAGGCGAGCTAGCACTGGAATCAGCATCACATCTGCCATTGTTAGTGCTTCCCCTGTCAAATAAGAAGTCTGGTTGAGCTGTGTTTCAGCTTCGTCAAGGAGCCTGACTAGATCCTTCTCACTGCGCCTTACAATGTCCGGATCTTTCAACTTCTCTTCAGTTTCGTACGCATCTCTTAGCTTAAGGTGGTAGGCACTTGCTAGGTCAGGATACTCGGCCATCCTAGCGATCACTACCCGCCTCAAAAACTTGGATACATAATCCCGGTACTTTGCTGGGATGTGGGAGAGAGTGAAGTACTTGGGGTTCCAATTCTGAATCTTCTGCATCCATTCAGTTACATGACTGCTGCTAAGTTGGGACTCATCCCCGCCCGAGGAGACAACTGCAACCCTTTCTAGGTACCTGCAAGGCATATGACTTCAAAAAGAATACTAGACTGAGGAACTTCACCTCGAGGAGGGAGACACTCGAATTATAACACAGTCACTATTTTTCCTAATCAGAGAATGATCCTAGTGAAACTTCAAGTATACAGATGCAAGACCTAGAACAAGACATGAATAGCTAGTTATCAAAGAAAGTGGTATACTGTATGATCTCAACTGTGTCACAGATAATGTGCAAGCCATTTTTAAAGACGGGTAACTTTCCACTTGGGTTCATCTTGAAGAATGATGGATCCATATTCTTCCCAGTGAGAGGGTTGACATTGTACGACGTGTAATCAATCCTGAGCTCTTCTAGCGCAAGCCTCACTTTTTGGCCGTCCAGGGAGAGAGGGTGATGATATAACTGCATGTACGATGATGAATATGCGGAATCGGAGAAGTGATTGGGAATTCTTGATTATGATTCCGTTCTGCGGTAGAGTAGCAAGCCTGAACGGCAACAAACCAGGCTTCAAACCTCTGCAGAAGATTAAAAACTTAGTCATAAAAAGGATCATCGGTGCAACTTAACTACATCACTTAAGACCACTTGGCATCTGCTGGGTCATGTTTGACATTCATGTCATGAACCTCAATTAGGTAAGTCCGTAAGTGCACGCTAGCAAGGTCCGGCTAGTTGATTTTCAGTCAGGACATTCAAGGAAAGAAAAAGTCACCGTAAGACGACAAAGTGTGAACTTTCCACTTCACATTCATCCAGCACAATGACATTAATGGACAATAGGAGGAATGATCCATAAACCATATATTAGCGCGTGAGTGACTCACACAAACTCCAATGTCGATTTCGCTACATGCCTATATCATCATCATTAAGTAGAAACAGAGAATCCCCAAATGATGTTCGTAGTCCTACACACTTTTCACGTATAGAGAACTAAACCGATCACAATCATCTCCAAGCTTACCTTTACAGAGAACAACCAACAAAGTTCACATCTTTTTGGCCTGCTTTTACTTATATTCGCATAACATGGATGAAATCAGAAAAGGGTAAAGCAGCAAACCCAAGCCCACATCGATCACTCAGCCCTAAACATATAAAGAAACCAAACTCCAACTCCCCACATCGCCTTCTTCTCCTCCCTGCATCAAATATCAATGAAAAAAAGAACAAAAAGTGCCCAGATGAAACAATCAAGCTCATACCTCTATCACAGTTGAACAAAGAGAAACAAGCCAATCAAAATCAGAACACTGATATCGAGAAATTCACTGAAATTGGATAGAACAGATCAAAATACAAATCAAAGAAAGAGAATTGAGCAGAGAACAAGGTAAAAATGATACTTACCCTGTTGATCAAAAGAGCTTGAAGAGCCTCATAATCTATTTATTTTTTTCCTGAGATTATCAGTGATCACCAATAAGGGGGTTTTGGTGATTGAGTCTTTGTTTGCTTGCTGTTTGTGCCGTGGGGGGATTATGAGAATCTTATGGGGGAACATATGCTGCTGCCCTGATGAAGGAATCTGCAAACTGAGTTACACTAGAAAGTTGGGGAATTTTTAGGTGGATAGCACAGGGCATAAAATCCCATCTGACGGGTTATTGGCAACAAGTCAACAATCCATCATCCCACGTTACATATTTTTGTTATGATATTCTTTTCGTTTTTTTTTTGTTTTTTTTATTGAGTATTCTCAAAAAATTTATGATTTTTTTTATTAATTTTTTAACATAAAAAATATCAAATCAATCATATTTGTTACAATGTATCAATTATCTGGTACAGTAAATCCAATATTATCAAAAAAATATTTTTTCTTCATCAAAATTTACACAAATTCAACAAAAAAAAATACTAATAAATTCTTTTCTTGAATATTGGATCAAGGTCCGATTATTAAATCATAAAATAGATCAATTGGAAGTTGTGATTTATTCGTTGAAGGTCTATGTTAGACCATCAATAGCCTCAACCAAGTTTCAAGCTCTAGTTTTTTTTATTTAAACATTAATTTGTCATGTTAAATAAAAGTAGTTAAGTTACAAGTTTAGAGATCGAACGTTTTATGTAACTTTTATGTAACAGATGTATGTTTACATATTCTACTACATTGAAAAAATATCTTTATCCCATAATTTTTATAATATCTATATATTTTGTATTATTTTATACGTATTGAAGAGTCATTTTCATATCAAATCTGTCTAGTTGTTCCACAACATATATTCGATTGAATTATATAAGTTATATAATCATTAATCTTTTATGATAATCTTTAAAAAAAACTATGTTTGACTATTATACTTTATGTGTCAAATTTTTATGAAAAATCAAAACGTTACCATATAAACGGCACGGAGTGAGTACAAGTACATCTATCTGGATGATCTCATGCATTCAAATATGTGTTTCTTGGAGATGACATTAATCAAGCACATTAGACTTTATGAATCACAAGAATAGTGGAGGAGCGTCAAAAAGAGGCAAATAAAAGTAGCACACCACTACGAAGAAATAACTTCTCCACCGTAATAAAAGAAGATGAACTACATTGCAAAAATATCTCCAACTATTCTTGAGAAATTGGGTATGGAGTCATGTGAGTTGAGTACTAGTGTGGTTGAGGTTGGAGGAAAGGAGGTGGACTCACGGCTAAGCTTAGTTAGTAGGTAAATTTTGTCACCGACCATTTTTATGTCACTCCTATTAATTACATCTTATATTCGTAAGTAATCATTCATAAAAGAATTTTAATCCTCCTTTTTACTATCGCAATTTGCATCAATAAACAAAAATCTCTCAATATGTATCCGTCTCAATACTAAAAAAAGTTATCTTATACCACTTCAGTTCGTCTTGAATCCGAACAAATTTTGTTACGATAAGAAGTCTACGTAATACATGCAATTTTGTTTAACAATGTTCACTTAGAAAGTTTCTTTTCGACTTCCTCCAATGACCAACGCTAGGATTCTACCTGATTCGTTAATGCAATGTCAAATTTCATCAACCACGAGTGGAATAACTTAAAGAATTGTATTTAAAAATAATGCGACCTGATGATACTATTTACAATACACAACCAACATAAACAACCCAAGGAAATAAATGGCAACATCGACCATCGAAAACTACCCGCAAGCAAACCTCAATAGACAAGTACAATCCAGTCGCCATTTAAGTAGTAATCAGCAAGCAACTCTCTTCCATTTCTCCCTCCAACAGTGAGTGAACTCCCAACTACCATCTTTCCGTTCAACAGTATGTATAACCGTTCGACCCAATCGGAAAAACCCCAATCGTCGATGTGGTTTTCAAGTTAACTCGCGTGCTCCGCCACATTACTTTTCAAAATATATCCATTCATTCAAGCGCAGCCGTCATTGACCCTTTTGCGGGAATGATGCCAACTCAGCTCCCTGTCGGTGGCGGCGGAGAAGGCGGAGAAGGGAGGACGGTGGTGGTGGGAGTGAAGCTGGACTCGCACAGCAAGGAGTTGCTCACTTGGTCTCTCGTCAAGGCTTCCAATCCCGGCGATCACGTCATCGTTCTTCATGTTCTAGGCACCAACGGTGTGTTTGATTGAGCTGTTCATCATTGTGTTGTTTGATTTGATGTGGGTTTGTGTTAAGAGTTGTAGTTATGATTGAATTGAATTATATGCCTAATTGTTGATTTTGTATGTGCCGGTGTCTTCATTGTGTTGGTGTGGCGTTTGGGTCTTGTTCAGAAATCGTGAATCGAGAGGAAAATCAACGTTGTTGGCGCTTGTTGAGGCGTTCGATTCGATCCTTGCGGTTTATGAAGGTTTCTGCAACTTGAAACAGGTATAAACATAGTATGGTGGATGCTATTTGGAAACTCTGATTATGTGATGGCAATGTGTTGAGTGTTGTGACCACTCCATTGATTGGGCTGTTGTATCATACATTGGTCTACTTATAAGGTAAATAAACCATTCCGATTGATTGGTATCAATGTGTGATACCGCGAATGATCATTATCCATGGGACCAATCAGTGCTCGTCTTAGAACCAACTCTTTGATGTTAGCTTTTCTGAATTCCAAACTATCCTCATTTTACACCCCAAAATTTTCTCTATAGATACCAGGTAGTCAGTTAGTACCATTCAAGGATTTGACTCTCATCCTGATATTTGTGAAGCGGATGGTGTATTTTGTTTCTACAATATTATATGGAGAGCCACCATGATTGATACTTCTTGTTAGTGTTCCTTCATTAATTTTCTCTAAGTTCATCCAAGATATTGAATGTTGAATCAAATCTTTGTAGGTGGATCTTAAGCTGAAGATATGCCGTGGTTCATCCATACGGAAAATCCTAGTTCGTGAAGCCAAATCATACTCTGCCACCGATCTCATACTTGGTGCATCAAGAAAGCATCATTCAGTTCGGTCTTCGACTACTGTAGCCAAGTATTGTACAAAGAAGCTATCAAGGGATTGTTCTGTGATTGCTGTGCACAATGGCAAAATTGTCTTCCAAAGAGAGTCATCCACCTGTTCCTTGAAAGTGAATATTTCACAAGGTTGCAACTTCTGTCTACAATATCAAAATACCAAACTTAGGAGAAGTGCTCAATAAAAACCAGATAATATGTTTTGAATCTATAACTGTTGTTCTTTGTGGCCGAGTTTTATATCCACTTCCCGTTGGTAAGTGATCTAGTATAGGTTTTCAGTCTTTTACTCTCCCACTGTTCTCCGAATTCTTACCATTCGTAGTATTTCAGGGAACAATGACAAAAAGTCGAGTAGTATGCGGAGCGTCCTTGGACAGCCTTTTAGTGACAGCAAGAACATAAATGCTACATCTTCCATTAGAAATTTGTCGACATCCGAAACCACGGGACTATCATTGGTTAAAGCTCATGTAAGCTGTACAGACAACACTGGAAGCAGAAGTGTTCTATCTGCTCTCCTGATTCCAGTTCTTCACGCTATTCTTCTGTTGTGCAAACAAAGATATTGGAATGCAGAAATGACCATGAAGATAACTCACTGGCCATGGTGCCTATACAGAATCTCAAACCAGCATCCAGTCCAGTTTCTGTTCTAGTAAAGCAATTGCCTGAACCTAGACCAGGTTGGCCGCTCCTTAGACGGGCAATAGTATCAGGAAGAGCAGATTTAGAACCCTTTACTCAAAGGCAAACCTCGGTGATCCAATGGGCTATGCAATTGCCAAGCAGGAATCTCCTGATGTCCCAAACCTCAACATGCAGCAAGGATCAACAGGGCCATGAACCTTCAAATGTCACAGCTTTACTTCGAGTTAGATCCAAAAATGCACTTCAATATTCTTCTAGTGGCAACAAATCACATAGCCTGCCTCCAGAACTGGAAGAACTTCGTGAGAAATTATTGCCCGCCTGCAGATTGTTCCAGTACCAAGAACTTCAAGCAGCAACATCAAATTTTGCTCCTGGTATTCCTCTGGCTAATGGTACCAATTATAATTATTGAAGTCGGAATCACGTACTCTATTGAAGTGATATTTCTGTTCCATCTATGTCATTCAGGAAATTTGATTGGGAAAGGAGGCAACAGTAAGGTATGCCTTCCTGATGGGAAGGAATTGGCTGTGAAGATCTTGAAGAAATCTGAGGACGTCTTGAGTGAGTTTGTTTTGGAGATAGAGATTATCACTTCTCTGCGTCAGAAAAACATAATATCTCTCTTTGGGTTTTGTTTTGGCGATGATAATCTTCTATTGGTTTATGATTTTCTACCGAGGGGCAGTCTTGAAGAGAATCTTCACGGTAGGCATCACGCAGAAGCTGCTCACTTCTTTCCCTGAATTTTTTCATCGTAATGAACTAATATTGTTTGTTTCCCAATAGATGGTAAGCGATTTGGTTGGACTGAGAGATACAAGGTAGCGCTAGGTGTAGCAGAGGCACTGCATTATCTTCATTATTGCAGCAGTCACCCTGTGATCCATATGGATGTGAAATCGTCAAATATATTACTCCTCCATGATTACGAGCCTAAGGTTGTTTTCGTTATCCCCATTCTGAAATTGATATTCATCAATCTCTTACTTTTTCATCATTGTAATTGTTCTGTTTCTCATTTTCCACAGCTTTCTGACTTTGGGCTTGCTAACTGGGCATCAATTTCGTCAAATAAGACCTACACAGACGTGAAGGGAACTTTCGGGTTTGTATCTTCTGCTCATGCTGGAAATTTTTCATAACAAGGCATTGTGCAATATGTTTTTCATTTGGATTTCGTGTATGATAGAAGCTCACCAGGTACTATGCTGCTTCTTGTATGCAGGTACTTGGCTCCCGAATACTTCATGCGTGGTAAGGTAACCGATAAGATTGATGTTTATGCGTTCGGGGTTGTACTTCTCGAGCTTCTATCAGGAAGGAAGCCCATAAGCAGAGACCTGCCGAAAGGCCAAGAGAGTCTCGTTATATGGGCATGCTTTGTGTACCTGTATAGCATTTTTCTGAGTCGTGTACTTGTTTAAGATCTGACTATCATGATGATTACAATGTACATGTTCTCAGGCAAAACCGATCCTTATGAGTGGAAAGATTAGTTTGTTGTTGGACACCTATCTTGGAAGTAACTACAACAGAGATGAAATGGAGAGGATGGTTTTAGCTGCTACCCTGTGTATAAGACGAGCACCTCGTGCTCGGCCTCAGATGAGTCGTGTAAGTTGCAAGTACTAGAACCGCAACTAATTTTATAACATGAGTTCAGTTCTACGGATGAGTCCAGTTCTATGGATTCTTCTTCTATATTGTTCTTACTCATCGACGACTTCTTCCTGTACAGGTGTTAAAGCTCCTACAAGGTGATGATGAAGCCGTGCAATGGGGAAGGCTAGTAGTGAACGCTTTCTGCAACTCGGACTGTCGTGATGAAGACGCTGTTTCGGCCACCAGTATCCAGTCCCATCTGAACCTGGCGTTGCTCGACATAGATGATGATTCGTTATCCATTATGAGCAGCATTGAGCAACATGTTTCACTAGAAGACTACTTAAAAGGCAGGTGGAGTCGCACACCAAGCTTCAACCAACCATTGCTGCCATGGACAGCTTCATAACGATTCGTCAACTGATTCTTTTGTAAATGGCTCATCTCTTAATTAATCGTCCTTTTTGTCGTTTCTGTTCATATTTCATCATCTATGGTCGTTGGATGAGAGAGGTTATTGTTGTGCCCTCCTCCTTCCCTTGTTGAAAGATATTCATCAACAGAGGACGGCGAAGTCCTACGAGTTGATATTTACAAAATATAGATGAAAGTATAATGCAAGTTCATTCTTATATATAGCGACTGAAAAATGAATCAGGTAGAAGCAACCCAGAAGTTCTCCGAATCCAAAGAAACCGAAAGGTATATAAATAAAAACATAGCATTATGCCTTTGCAACGAGCACATGGCATATCAGTGTACAAAATTGCAAGACAGCTTTTATCATGTCATCAACACTAGAAAGAAATTCAGACTCGACTAAATTAGTAAGTTTTCCTCTCAAATTCTTCACCTATACCACAGGAGAGTGTCACAGGCCAAAAAGATTACAAATACAAATTTCAACAGCTCAAAGTACAAAGCACCTTCTCGCAGTCACCTGCGCCACATCCACTTTGCAATCAGCAATCACCTGTCAGCATTTAGAAGAGTCAAATATCAGATTCATACACTTCCAACTCCAAGATAAGAACCCAGAAGATTTAGAAGAGCCGACAAACTTCTTTATAGGGTGATCAACCATGCTCTAATGATGAGAACTCAAAATATGTAAAGATACGTCTACTGTCAAGGTTTGGTAAGAGATATTACCTTAAGACGGATTGCTGTCTCCCATCGGGAATAGCAAACAGAACTACTGGCTTCGATGGCCGGAGGTAAGTTACATCACATCTGAAGTAGCCCTTCCTCTCCAGCTGAATGATCTCTCCATGCTTCAGATTCCGCATGTTTGAATCCCCAAGAGCCAATGTCTCCTTCCTTGTGCATGGGTTAAGCACATCAACGAAATCCTCATCCTCCTCCAGCTGAAATAGCAAGACCCAAATAATTGTTCATAATCAAAATAAACCATCATATTCTCATAGGACGAAGGTGATAAAGTATAAGGAGAGTTCCTGTTGGCGAACTAAGAACTTCAAATAATGGGTGGCGAGGAAGACCTTTTTTTTCGTAATGAGATAATCAAACTCCAGGAGAGAAAGTTTTATCAACTCATCGCTTTCAGGTAGCCACGTCAGCTTCAACTTTGTAGTCTTCACCGACCCTTCAAGGTGCAAAACACCAGTCAAGTGTGTCACATTAGCAGCCTCATCCTTCTCTTTTGTCTTGATGATAACATTTCCCCAGTCCATGAAGGTGACTTCCTCATCAGGAGAGATTGATTCCGCATCAGCATGATCAATCCATATTCTTTTGGTGTATGTAGTACACTTCTTTCCCGCGCCTTCATATTTTTTGTGTCGTGGGATGATGCGAACATATGGCTTTTCAGGTCCATCGAGTAGAGTCACCAACACACTACGCTCTGCAATTACTGCAGTATGTCTTGGGCAGACAGGATCAATAATCTTCTTATTGATGGTCCATAGTTTGTCCCACTCCATGAGATTGAGATTCTTTGACGCACCCTGCAGCATAGATTGAACCAAGCATTACGCTTCAGAATTCAATTTGTAGATCATAAATATTGATATAAGCAAGGAGTACAGCAACGAGTTCAAAACCTATGAACTTTGGATCACAAAAAATGCAACGCGCAAATCAGCTCATTACCTGTTCAAGGATGAATTGTATCAGAGCCTCTATTTTCAGCCCTCTGCGAACAATGCCTTGGACAGTGGGGAAACGAGGATCGTCCCAACCATCCACTTTGTCATTCTGAACAAACCACAGGAGCTTACGCTTGCTTAGAAGTGTGTACACCATGTTCAGTCTGCTGAATTCATAAATGTGCACCTTCCTCAGACCCATATCATCCTGTATCCTATGGTACTGTGCATTACGATCGTGATATTCACTAGATCTCAGAGCATGTGTTATGCCTTCCACGGAATCTACAAAAGGACAAGCGAAGTCATATGTCGGGTACAGCTTATACTTGGAACCTATTCTATGATGGGGCATTGGGTTGCATCGATAATAGACCGGATCCCGCAAAGATTTATTGGGGTCTTGCATGTCCAGCTTGCCTCTTAGGCAACACATTAGACCTCTCTCAGATCCTGCAATCATCTCATTCCACAGCTTAATATTCTCGTCCGCACTGTTATTTCTGCACTTGGACTCAGTTCCATCCATCCTCTCTTTCTTCATTTGTTCACGCGGTGTATCATCAACATAAGCTTTACCCTGTTGGATCAGGTCCTCAGCCATTTTCATCAGTTGAGGAAAGTAATCAGATGTATAGGTAACATCCTTATCACTGTAGGCAATCCCCAAAGTCTTGATGTCTTTGAGGAGGTTATCAACAAACTCATTGCTCTCCTTCGCCGGGTTTGTATCATCGAATCGAATGATCAACCGACCTTCATATTTTTCAGCGAAATACTTATTTAACAATGCAGCTTTTGCGTGCCCTATATGCAAATAACCGCTGGGCTCTGGTGCAAATCGCAAACACACCTTCCCAACCTCCGCATTGGGAAGATCTATTTCAGAACTTAAGCGACCACTTACTTTTGCCTTGTCATTGTTCACACCATTTGGAGACTTAAATTGTTTTTGCAACTCCTGGACTTTGGTTTGAGCTGCGCCAGACTTCCCTGAGCCTCTTTTGCCAGCATATGTTGCCCACAGAGTATCCAATTGGTATTCAGCAGTAAAGGAGTTATACCACCTCACGAGATTCGTATATTTCTTAGACTTTCTCAAGCTTTCCCACCTTTGGCCAGTCCCTGATGGGATAAAAAAAGGCAGAATTATTTAGGTGAGTGAGCACAATCATTTCCCAAATGAAACTAATGCATTCAGTCAAGCTTTTCCTTGAACATGCTAAGAACAGGTGCAAAGACGATAAAGCATAACAAAAAAATTGCCGAAAGATAACATGTCAAGAATAATAGACATTTACCAGCAAGAGCTGACCATAAAGCAATATCAGCAATTGAAACGTCGTGAGCAACCAAGAAAGTCCTCTTCAATAGATAGGAATCAGCATACGCACATGCCGTTTCAAAGTCAGACCCAGAAGAAAAAATCTGGGTATAATCTACCCACTCATCAATCTGCACATAGAAAAGATAAACATTTCAAACAGCGCACTTGAAATAAGAACTAAACAAACTCACAGTAAGAAATCAGAAAATAAGGGGATATCACCTTCCCAGACTCAAAAGAATCCTTCCCATAAAAGTTTCCGCTATTTGCAACACGGCCAATATAACGAAGCAGGACAGAAGTCCACGTCAACTTATATCTGTCATTGATCAACAAAGACAATGAGATGCAATAAGAACAACATAGTCATGGGCAAGCAATAAACAAACAATAAAAGCCGATAATAATCTATGCAACTGTCCATCAATGTACTAACGAGTAATAAAATATCAGGAGATGAAGGTATGGTTTTCTCACCCGTCCGAGAAGATGAAAGAAGGAGCTGAACCAGATGGAAGAGAAGCATCTATCGACAATGCAATGCCTGCCACTGCCGCAGCTGCAATGACAGATAACGGAGGATTGTCCGCTGCAAATACAAGCTTGATCACCATCCTCTTTCAAACTGAAACAATCCAAAAATACTTTCATCAGTCACAACCATATTCACACATAACGAGCAATTACGAACCCAATTCAAAACTAAATGAGGACGCAACAAATCCACATATTCCAAGCAGCACATAATACTGTTCCATACTCAACAATACCGAACGAATCCATAAACAAACGAACTAATCATTTTGACAGACCAATTAGGGTATGCAACATCGAGTATTTTGAAAACAATTCAACTTGATCTAGGGTTTTTATACCCTCGCAATCTAACCAGCTTCATCAAATCATAAGATCAATATGGCAATTGAATCAACGAGATGAATCATAAATGGAACAAACCTTGGTATGACGAAATTCAAGTAGAGTGGGAAGTTCTCCCGCGAGATCGGGCCGGAAAGCAGGGGGCGGCTAGGGCGGCGGCGGACAATTGATAGGGTTTTTTTTTCTTAAACTGTTTTGCCTTAGGAGCAGGCGACAATCCGACCCGAATAAAGCAAATGAGACTTCTTTTTTTATGCTATCTTTGTCACGAATGAGAACTCGGAAGTAATTTTCGAAACAATCACGCACAATTCAAAAATCAATAAAAAAATTTAAAAAAAATATAACATTTAATATGTAAAACCAAAATAAAAAAAATCAACGCCCAATATATATATTTTACGTTTTATAAGAATTATCATAATTTATATCATTAGGATTTATGTGAATAAAAAGATATTAATTTAAAATAGTATTTTTTGGTAAAATAATTAAATCAAAATGATATAATAAATCTTATATTCTCTATATCCCAACAAAATTATAATACTTTTTATTTAATTTTTATGAAAATATCAAAATATCTTTACTTTATACTTTATATTATATTAACACATCTATTATTTTTTATTATTTTTTCTTTTTCTTATTCCTCGCTCACAAAAGTCAAAGGACAGTTTAGCTTTCACCACCAAACTCAAAAAATACAAAATTATCATATTAGTCAATCAATTATAATTCTTTTACAATCAAGAAAATATTAAAATATTTTTATTTAAATAATTCACGCTTCAACTCTAATAAATGTCAATTTTAATAAGATTAAGATATAAAACGATCTTATATTGTTTTGAATAAATTTATCGTATAAAGTTATTGAGTTTATCATTCTTTTTTTTTTTCTCACTCCTCATTTATACAAGTCAAATGAAAGTTTAGTTTCCATAACCAAACTCAACGAACATAAAAATTATCGTGTCGGATCTACTAATTATAATTTTTTTATGATTGAAAGAGTAAGAAATTTTTTTTATTTGAATAATTTAGACATCGATAAATGTTAATTTTAACAATTTTAAGATATAAAATGATCTTATATTGTTTTGTGTAAAATTTTGAATTTATATGTTAACAAAAGGATATATATCACATATATAAATTTAGATATGTCTAATTAATATCAATTATCAATATCTTTTAGGGATTGCGAAACTACAATAAATGCATCTAAGAAAGTTATACCCCTCACATCAAATTTTTAAAAAACTATTACTTTTTTAAAAAATTAAATTTTAAAGTTAGAAAGTTAAAAAATTTAAAAAAGGGACTACATGTTATTTGGATATAGTTAATGTAACCCTTTATTTTATTTTATTTTAATCAAAATTGATATGCATAAAACACATATAAATTCTCGAATTTAAATATTTCAATTAATTTAATAAAAAAAATATTTTTTAATCTTTTTTTATCCAAAATTTTGAATATCATGTCAAAATAATCATTCATCCCTCGTCATCTGGAGTTAAGGGTGAGGATCACCCTTATAAGTGCAGTTGATCATCTTAATCATTTGGATTTTCAATCCAATGATAAAAAATAATGTAGGATTTTGGAATTTATTTTTGATATATTTTATTTTAAAATAAATATTTTTATGAGTATAATTTTTTTATAAGATTTTAATATTCATTTTTTTTAACTTTTTTTAAGGATTTAATTTTTCCTACTAATGTTTAATTTTTTTCAGAGTTTTCTTTTTTTTTTTTTATTGGAAGAAAGAGGGTGGTACAGCACTTGGGCTGTAGTCGGTGATCCCAGTCCCCCCTCCCTTTCCCCCATCTCACTCCACTCTCCTCTCCCCAGATCGGAAACCACACTTCCGACATACCGATCTCCATCGCCGCCGCCGCCCCCAATGAAACCGCCATTGATGCCCACATTCGAGCTCCTGAAATCCCCAACACTCCTGATCAAGATCCTCGCATTCTCCCTCGTCTCGATCTCCTTCTTCTTCCTCGGCCACCGCTTCTCCTCTCTCCCCCCTCTCCTCTCCCTCCCCTTCTCCTTCTCCTCCTCCTCTCCCCAATCACAATCACCCCAACATGTCGCCATTTCCCCCAATTCCATCAATCCACCTCTCATTCCTCAAACCGTAGCTGACGCAATCCTTACACCGCCACCGCCGGAGCCGGTGGTGGAGAGGATGGGGGTGTTGGATGAGAAGGGGGCGATGGCGGATGATTTTGAGGTGGGCGAGGTGAGGGAAGGGGTTGTTGAGGTGCAGGAGAAGGGAGGAGGAGAGGAGAGGGTGGAGGGGGAAGAGAGGGTTAGGGTTAGGGTAAGGGTGGAGAGGTATGAGGGGTGTGATGATGGGAAGAGGGAGTGGATTCCGTGTTTGGATAACGAGGAGGCGCTGAAGGGGTTGAAGAGGGTGGATAGAGGGGAGAGGTTCGAGCGGCATTGTCCTGGGGAAGGGAAGGGGTTGGATTGCCTTGTTCCAGTTCCGAAAGGGTATCGGAAACCGATCCCTTGGCCTCAGAGTAGGGATGAGGTAGTGAATTGTGACTGTGTCTTATGTGTGTGATTGCTGATTGTGTATATGGTTTGATATTGTGTTATTATCCAGTAGGATATAGTGCTTCTGTCCGTTTGGTTAATTTAATTGGTTTGCTTTGAAGAACGCTGGTGGTAGCGATTTTAATCAAAACATCTTATCGGTGTCATCTTTGAGCCTCCCTATAAAACATTGATCTCCATGAATTCTATTGTTAATGATCATGGTATCTCCCACAGTCATCTGCAATCTTTCTTATTTGATGTCAAAATTAGATTTGGTTCAGCAATGTACCTCATACTCGCCTTGCTGAAGACAAAGGAGGCCAGAATTGGATATCGATAAAGGGAGATAAGTTTGTATTTCCAGGAGGTGGCACACAATTTATTCATGGAGCTAATAAGTATCTGGACCAGATTTCACAGGTTTGCTATGATCTTCTGTTGTAATATTCAGTTGCTTATTGCATTGATCACTCTAGCTCACCTGAATTGCAGATGGTTCCTGACATTAAATTTGGTCACCATATCAGAGTTGCCTTGGACATTGGATGTGGAGTAGCGAGCTTTGGCGCATTCCTGATGCAGCGGAATGTAACCACTCTTTCAATAGCACCGAAAGATGTTCACGAGAATCAAATCCAATTTGCCCTAGAACGTGGTGTGCCAGCCATGATTTCGGTTTTTGCAACTCGTCGCTTGCTATATCCAAGTCAGGCTTTCGATCTAATTCATTGTTCAAGATGCAGAATAAACTGGACACGTGATGGTATACTTTTTTCTTCTGTATTGTGTACATCTATGCACTGTGCCTGTGATTTTCTGGATCAAGCTTTGCCATGCTGATTTTTCCTTGTTATTATTTTCTTGAAAGATGGGATCTTGCTGCTTGAGGTTAATAGACTGTTGAGAGCAGGGGGCTACTTTGTTTGGGCTGCTCAGCCTGTTTATAAGCATGAAGAGAACTTGCAAGAGCAATGGAAAGGTAACTAAAGTCGGTCGAACATCTCCTTTGCGACTAGTAGCACTTCAATTGATGACTTTTTTACTGTGTCATCTACTTCTTTTTCTTGTAGAAATGGAGAACCTCACTTCTCGTATTTGTTTGGAGCTGGTGAAGAAGGAAGGTTATATCGCAATATGGCAGAAGCCCTTGAATAACAGTTGCTATCTTTCTCGCGGTGCTGATGTACAACCTCCTCTTTGTGATCACAGTGACGATCCAGACAGTGTTTGGTAAGTTTATTTTTCTTTTTTAATAAGTGACTAACTGTATGATCATAGTGATCTGATTGAACTAAAAAAATATGGTACTGTCTGGCTTCATGGCATGCATCACTCTATCGCATCCAAGTTGAGTGTGCTGTTGTTACTTCCCTGTCTGAGTAACCTAGTGAGGAATTATGTATGCCGTTGCGCTTGACCTTCATTTCCCTTTTCATCTTCTCTTATATGATCTGAAATAATTACACAAACATATCATGAGATTTTCCTAAAGTTTTCACTTTTCAGGAAGAAATAGTGAATTCAAATTTCTTGCAGGTATGTGGAGCTCAAGGCATGCATCACCAAGCTACCTGAAAATGGTCTTGGTGCTGATGTCTCAGAGTGGCCCCAACGGCTCCATGATCCTCCAGATAGGCTTCAGAGCATTGAAATGGATGCCTACATATCCAGAAAGGAAATTTTCAGAGCAGAATCAAAATACTGGAAGGAAATTATACAAAGCTATGTTAACGCTTACCACTGGAAGGAGTTGAACTTGCGGAATGTGATGGACATGAGAGCTGGATTCGGAGGGTACTATCCTTACTCTAACTCATGCTTGTTGAGGCATCAATTTCATATCATTTAATAGAGCACCAGATGAAAGATTCTATAATCATCTGAACCGTTATTGGGTACCCGAATTTACTGGCATAGATATTACAGCTTGTTCATGTGGTTGTCTCAGGTTTGCAGCGGCATTGCATGATCTTGAGGTTGATTGTTGGGTTATGAATGTTGTCCCGGTTAGTGGATTCAATACTTTGCCTGTAATCTATGACCGTGGACTCATCGGGGTTTTGCATGATTGGTGTGAGTCATTGGATACCTATCCAAGGACATACGATCTATTGCACGCATCTGGTCTCTTTTCAATTGAGAGAAAAAGGTAACCATTCCCTTTGAGTTTGCATTATTTTCCTGGAATGATTAGTGCCCATAGCAAGACCAAACGTATGTCCGAAAATATTTCACCAGGTGTAATGTGTCCACCATCATGCTGGAGATGGATCGGATCTTGAGGCCGGATGGGCGGGTGTATATACGAGATTCTGTGTCCGTTATGGACGAGCTCGAAGAAGTTGCCACTGCTATGAGGTGGGTATGTGCTCGACATGACACAGGAGAGGGTCCCCATGCAAGCTGGAAGGTCTTGAGATGTGATAAGCGAAGGTTATGACGTTGAAGCCATGTTTCATCGCCAGCTTACCTCTCAAGGTTGCCAGTCCCGTCCAACTCTCCAGAAACGGCGAGTTCAAAATATTCTTTGGTTGTAATTTATTTGTGTACAATATGCAATAGTCATTAGATAGAAATCACCAATTTAAGTGCATAAATCTGGTTTGAGGCGATTGTTGTAGTCTTTTCCTTATAATGAAGTTGCCAAATGGATGATTAACATGTGATAACAAAATGTTAATATGGCACTGAATTATGCTCAGAGTTGAGTTTTCTATTGCATACCAATCTGCTCGCTAACTTTCTGGTGTTCGATATATTCATATGTTATTACTGCAGTTACTGCAATTGTATAGTGTTCCGAGGATTCACAAGAATCAGCATTCGAGCCACACTTTCATCCGAAAGCTCAGGGCTGTTTAGTATTGTTATTAATTTTTGTTTTCTTTT
This sequence comes from Drosera capensis, assembly GCA_001925005.1. Classification (NCBI taxonomy): domain Eukaryota; kingdom Viridiplantae; phylum Streptophyta; class Magnoliopsida; order Caryophyllales; family Droseraceae; genus Drosera; species Drosera capensis. The sequence continues at coordinate 1,003 of LIEC01010574.1, read as the reverse complement.
TGCATTTTATTAACTGATGAAATAGAAGTGTTGGTTTTTGATTTTGTTTCTTATTTTTTTTATTCTCAAATTGATAAATCGGAAAGTGAAAACAGAAATTCAAAAAAAAAATGATTTTTTATTTTTTATTCTTGATTAATTTGAATGCAGTATTCAATATTTTTTTTTACAAAAAATTATTTTATTTTGTACAATGTTTTTGGTTTTCATTGTTGTTTTTCTGTTTCTATTACAGATTTTGGTTTTTACTGTTTTGAAGGTGATTCCAACAACCCCCGTCTGTTATCTACAATTTTTTTTCCAGCCAAGCTATACTTCCCGTAACATATATACATGTTTGATTAGCGTTGGCAACCCATACAGAATCCATGTGCACATATAACATATTTCTTAGTGATAAAATTCCAGACTCGGAAAAACGATAATCATTGGACTTGTGAGGTTATGCCTTCGTAACAGCAGTATTTTCTTGATTTGCCAGGTGAAATTCGAGGATTCCCACTACCAAAGCTGGATCCTTATCGACAAGCTCAACATACTCCTCAGTTTTCAGGAACTTGTTCATGTTATCCAAGATGATTGTCAACGAAGCCTTGAGCAATCGTCCAGCATTATTTTGATGAGCAAAGACACAGTTAGAGACTGAATTATCCCAGTTCAACTAGGAAACCAAGTACTTCTCGCAGTATTCCTTGAGATGCTTCACTTGATACTTCTCCCCCAAAACTAGAAGCTCCGAGGCGATTTGCTCATCAAGGCATGCTTCTGCAGTGTACATATAGTTTACAAACGCACGAAGAGAATCATAGGTAACATCACTGATCTTGTGATGGTTCCGCTTATGCTCTCCTCCATCTCTGCCTCAAACATCGCTTTGAACAATGGGGAGCGGCTCACCTGATAAAATGAATGTTAAGAATTTTGATCACAAATAAAGGAAGAAAAGTATTCTATTGATGAATAGAATTGAGATTTTACAAATCCCTCAAAAACTTCCTAAACC
>LIEC01010573.1:0-99483 GCA_001925005.1 Drosera capensis | reverse complement strand
CCAGTGAACTCATGTAATTTTATTGGATGCTGATATTAGTAGCATAACCATTTTAGTTATTGATCTTGAATCGCTAAATGATGAGTTATAACTTTTTGGTTGCAGCGTTTGTAACTTAGCATAACAATGGAACTTATGCATTCCTAATTTATGACTCTTCACTCCCTTAGTTAGATTAGGATGTTAGATAAATACAAAACTATAGTGTGTTGCAATAACAGTATGAGGGATAGATGCAATTATATCCAGTGTATTGGTGAATTAAGGCTGTTTGACGGGAGATAATATTGCGTAATAGGAAATATATATGTTTACTTGGGTTCATCAGATAACAAATTGCCAAATTTTACTCTTTCCGTATAAATGGACTGCATAATGGTGTTCATATGTGTTAGGTTATAGAAATAGCATGGAGAAGTATCATGTGCAACATTCTTTTGCTTGTATCCTTTGTGCCACCTGTCCTATTCCCTTCAATTTTAGGAGTGTCCCATCTCCCTAAGAGTTGCAATGTGAGTGCAAGGGTGCTTGTATCTAATATGTTCATTGCTTTTCTGTTTCATTGCATGAGGTCTTGTTTGAGATGCCTTTGTTTACCCTAAGCATTTATGTGACAGGTCTTGTCCGAAATAGAAGAAAAAGCATCGATCATATTGTATGAAAGAGGTACGGCTTGCATTTCTAGGTTTATAGGACAAATATTTTAGTGCCACAATCCTCTTGTTGTCGCTGTGTTGTTTAGTCTTTTCAGTTTCTAACTATGGGGATAAGGAATAATGTAATGGCAAGAGGCTCTAATTTTATTTCTTATGGCTTGGCAGTTGCGAGTATGTCCTAGACTGTTAGTTCTAGGCTCGATTACTACCTTTCTATCCCTGGGTCTGAGACATATGACACGGTTTAGCTTACAATTACGGAATTGCCAGGCTCTCTCATGACCACGAGTGATACTTTGAATATCAATAAAAAGCATTGCTTGCAACTTGCCACCTCTTGATGATTATTACCACTGTTTTGTTACTTAGTTTGGCTTATTATATTTGGTTTTCAAGTTAATTAACATTCTACTACATCATAAGGCAAACCATGCACCTCATACTAGATATTGCTAAAAATTGGCGAGAATGGTTGTGTATCATGTAGCCGATCTTAAATGATTAAGGTTATTCTTTATTATTTCTTTGTTTTGAACGGTTACAAATTGTTGGTATGTGTCGTGGAACTAGTTTTGCCAAACGTTTGAGCTGATGGTACAAGACTCATTATGTTATTTGTATCTCAACACCCCCTCTCACGCGAAAACACACTTCACCTTTGCGTGGGCAATGCATTGGCTTATCACAAACCAAGTGCCACACAAATAATACACGCACAAACACAACAATTATTGTGAGTCGCAAGATTCGAACTCGTGATCTCATTGTCATACCTGCTTTGATATCATGTTTTTGAACCAGTTAAAATCCAAATTGATAGACTATTAAAAAAAGTCCAAACAAATGATAGTATATCAATTATCTTATTTGTATCTTAACAATATGTTACGATTTTTTTACTTGATTTTTATTTTGAGTGCTATGAATGAATGAGCTAGTTGTTTATTCTAAATGTTTTAATGCACATTTTAAAGTGCGTACAATATATGTGGTTGGAAGTCGTTCTAAACAAATTTGTATTCGAATTAAGTTAAAAATCTATCAATCCTGATTATAAGGAGAAAATGTGGCGATCAGCTGCTCGCCTGCTTCACTTGCTGTGCACTGAACACTGTAGTCTTTTAGACTTTAAGTGGGCTGACTGATTCTGAATGGTACTGTGCAAGCAATGATGTTTATAGGAGATTATTGTGATATTTTTGATACGAGGCGTTTCCTGTTTGATTCATACTCTAGTTGAATGCCAATGCAGCTGAACATGAAAGAATGGCAGAAGCTCACTATTCGCTGACCCAAAAGTTGCAGCAGTCACTTTCTGAGCAGGCTAAGCTAGAAAAGGTTATTCTAGAGCTAAATGTAAGCTGCTTTGTAATAACATGGTTATTTGACTCTCTTGTTTTGTATTTAAATATTACTATACTTCATATCTTCATATTCAGGCGGCTTTGAGGAGGCAGGAACGAGAGTCTAATGTTACAGCAAAAGAAGTTGTTGATCTCCAGAAACAGGTTTTTGATAATCGTTTATATTTTCCTCAAAGATTATGCTGTAAAGATCAATCTTTCCATGACAACGTTAGATTTTCTAGAATTTTTTCCTGACGTTCTTGACAAGTGTGGGACTTGGGCTTTGCAGGCCCAGATTGAAATTGCTCCAATGACACACATTCATATTTACCTGTCAGGTTACAGTTCTGCTGAAGGAGTGCCATGATATACAATTACAATTTGGGTCAGTGCATCATGAGTCAGCTTCTGCTAATGCCACCGCTTTCCTTTCTGATCTGAATGCTGGATCTGATGTCGAGAGAGTTATTTCAGAGCAATTGGTAACTGTCAGCAGATGTGGATTTTGTGTTCTTTTCTCCTCTTAGAAATTGATATATTATTTTGAGCATCTGTCTTGAATATGTTTTCGGCAGCTAACCTTCAAGGATATAAATGGATTAGTCGATCAGAATGTTAAGCTTCGAAGCCTCGTTCGAAGTCTTTCAGACAAAATTGATGTTAGAGAAGCTGAACTTAAGGTAATCTCATGATTTGGATGTTTCTTTTGGCACCTTGGTTTGTGAGTATGCTCACTATCAATGAAATCACATGTATCTCTTATGCGCTTTCTCGATTACAATTCAGGAACAATTTGAAATGGAACTCCAAAAACATAATAATGAGGCTGCCTCTAAAATCTCTGTGGTACTGGAGAGAGCTGAACAGCAAGGACGGATGATTGAATCACTCCACTCATCTGTATGCCTTCTTCATTCGTTGTTTGTTTTTTCCCCCTGTTTTTGTTGGCGGGGATCCTGAATATGTTTCTTGAAGGTTTCCATGTACAAGAGATTATATGAAGAGGAGCATAACTCTAGGTTGTCCCATGCGCTGACAGTCGATGTTGCTTCAGGTGTTTCATCGAACCTTTAACTCTGATTCAGTTTATTGCTTCCTATTATAGTTTCCGTACAATTCTTTAATTATTTAGTATATGTAGTGCTAAAACAAATCGATCCTAGCTTGGCCTGATCGCAGGCTGATTAGATTTTGCCGAAATGGATCTAGCGTGAAGATCTAATTAGGTGAACATGTTTGCAACTTTTTCTCTTCATTGAAGTAGAGCCTCTAGAGGACTACATTTTGAATTTTCTTAAATTCTTCCTCTACCATAGATTTGGAAGAGACATTATCATTAGTTTAGTTTCCTGTGAATTTATCTCAACAGAAACTGCCGTCTAGGATTGGAACCTGCACTCCACTTTCTCATTTCTATGGAAGCATGGGAAGTGACACCACTTGTTTTTCTGATAATGTGTAAACCATAACCATTCACTTTATGTGCATCTCAACCCAACCTTCATCCCAATGGGACCGTAGAAACGTTGCTAATCGGTAATATGGTCTACATGGAGAGGGACAAGGGTTTGGTGGTGAAAAAGTGGCTGGTTAGGATGTCATCAACGCTTGTGTCTTTGTGTTAGTTTTTGGTAGAACATTAGGTTTTTATGGTGGATGATTGATACTGATGGTGAGGGTGCAGTGCATGGGGATGACTTTTCTTATTATCTCATTTTTATGCCTCATATTCTGTAGGTTTGCTATAGAACCGCGTTTTGAGGTGTATGATAACTGTTTGCCACATATTGGTGCATGTTATGTGGTTGTGATTTGATGATGATATCGTGAGACTGCTTTGGTTTCAGGAATGTATATGTCTAATGATGCAATTGACACATAGAAGTCGTCTTGGTTTTGTGGGCTAAGGATTGAGCATCTAAAGCGTCATCCATAGTAGACATATTGGCGGTAGCAATGCTCGTGTGCTAGAATAGGTTGTTTAGCATACAAGATTCTTTTGATGTTAATTTTCTTGAAGCCATCACGGAAAATGAGGAGCAACAGGCGTGACATATTAATTTATGATAGTCTAGACGCCTTTCCATCTACCGGTTGTCTTTTACTTATTGTTTTGGCTTCTTTTTTCCTTTATTTTTCTATTTGTATTGATTAATATGTGATTCCTTGTTTATTGGTTTCTTTTGAAGCAATTCAGTCAGAGATGAGAAAAGATCAAACGCTGCTGCTGGACGGTTCTCAGGTGTGCTCAAATTCTTAATCTTGTTCTTCACGTTGAACTCAAAATCAGATTATTTCATCCTGCCTGTGGGGTTGTGCATCGACTATTTACCATGAGCCAACCTTATTGGATCTTATAAGTTGGTTTTTTTGTGATGATCTGCTACTAAGCTTCTTGCTAATGCTTTGTGTAGGAATCTACCAAAAAACCTCAAGAACCATCTAGTGAACATTTGAGAAGCCTTGAGGAAGACTTGATTCGCTGCCGGTAACTTATCAATATATCTTCTTGATTAACTTTTGTTTCTTTGTATTAACTATTTCTTCATTCCCATTCTGTGAGTGGTTAAATTTGTCCTAAAACAAACAAAAGGCACAGAACGATGCTTTAGTATTTGTCAGTGCTCCCTTGGGGGTGTTGAACTCAGAATGATAATGTTTCGCAAAGCTATTTCGTTTGTATTATGTATAGAACTGATATCAACCTTTTTATTGTATTTGAATTTGATCTTGTGTGTAAATTCTCTCTACCCATAGTATAGAGTGATAGCATCTACTCACTTTTGCTTTCTTTCTAAAAGAGAGAGCGTTCTTCATGAAGCATATTCAAATACGCAAACATCTCTTTCGTTGACTTTGTTCACAGCTGTGCTGGCAAAGCTCAACTCTTTCGTTGACTTTGTTCACAACTCCTCCTTTGGTTCCTCTCTCCTGACCTCTACATCTCCCTCTAATGGCTGGTGTCAGAATCAGTCCATTTTCAGCATCCACTGTATCCAGTCTTCAACCGCCTGTTGACAATTGACATTTTTTGGTTATGCAAATAATTTACACAATCATGCATTTTAAGGGACTATGGACTATTGGTTCCCAGAATGTTGTGACACTGAACTGTAGGCTCTTAGCATCGCTCCAAGGGACTATGGCTACCGAATTTTGCAGCATCATTTAGACAAGCATCATTTACATGGGCATCTTTTTGGTGTTTCCCATTGATTCTCTTTATAAGATATGTATTCGCCCCTAAATGTTTTGCCGGCATTTATGTCAGGAGTGAGATTGCAGCTCTACGATCTGAGCGTGATAAGGCAGTTCTTGAAGCACAATTTTCCCGGGAGAGACTAGAACGATATACGGAAGAAATGGATCATCAGGTCAGCTATTCTTGTAAATCCTTTTCTTTTGCCAATGCTTTTTTTTTTTTTTTGATTTTACATGCTGAGCTTATTTGGCAGAGAGAAGAAGCGAATGGAACTTTGGCGAGGAATGTTGAGTTATCTAATTTAATTATTGATTATCAAAAGAAGCTGCATGAACGGTCTGACTCATTGATTGCTGCTGAGGAGCATTCACGAAGATTGACAACAGAGGTGAGAATTTCTACATCCTTGATTACCAATTTGCCATAAAATGAATGACATGTAATCAATTTTTTACTTTTTTTCTTTTATTTTGAAAAGTTGCATATCATGGCTGCTTTCTATTTCTTTGGTTAATAGGTTGCTGTTTTGAAACAAGAGAAGGAGTTACTTTCAAATTGTGAAAAAAGGGCGCGCGAAGAAGTCCGTGATTTATCTGAAAGAGTGCATCGTCTCCAGGTATATGCTGATTGATCAGATCTCATTGTTGTCTATGTCATATGTTAACTCAGCGTTAGAGTATAGAAGAAAAAGGGTGTACAGGTTTAACATCTATAGTGGGAACATATATGCAGGCTAGTCTGAACGCAATTCAAAGTACTGAAGAAATCCGTGAGGTAATTCTCGTGTCTTTTCTTTTTCTTATATCTTGTTGCATTACTCTGCTTTATGTAAATGGATTATGAGACATGATGCTAACTCAGGAAGCCAGAGCTGCTGAGAGACGGAAGCAGGAAGAGTACTTGAAGAAAATTGAGGTTTATTCCTATGCTCTTATTTAGGGGAAAGTGAAATGCAGTTTAATCACTTGCTTTGAATGCTTAAATTGTTCCTCTTATCTTCGATTTTGTAAAACAATGTGTTTCATGAAATCTCTGATAACCATATAGTAATAATCAGCTTTTTGGGAGATCGTCGTGTTGTGATTTACACGAGAACCATTAATGGACCAACTGTACTTTGATGTTGATTTATGAAAAAGTGGGTAAAAAAGCTTAGGTGAATATTTTTGAAACGGTTATATTAAGGTAGATGGATGTTGTGGACCTTCCACAAGAAATACCCCTCGATGTGGTCGTGGAAGAAGAGGAAAGAGATCAAGGACCTAGACTGTTCCACACTCTTGTATCTGAAGATCCACTTCTTTTTGTTTTTCCCATTTGTGTAGTTGTTTCTCTCCTTTTCTCATTTATGTTTGTTTCTGTGTTCCCAATTACTTTAGCCTAGAATGCTAACTTCTTGAACTTAGAGTGAAACTCCGTAAAGTTGGTTTGAAGCTTATTCTCTGGAGTTACCCTTGATCAATTCATCGGTTGTCATGTCTGGTTTCAACCTCATTTTTGGTTAAATTGTTCGCTTGTAGAGAGAATGGGCCGAAGCAAAAAAGGAGCTCCAAGAAGAAAGAGATAATGCCCAAACTCTTTCACTTGACAGGGATCGTACCATAAAAGATGCAATGCTACGAGTTGAAGGAATGGGAAAAGAACTATCTAAGGTGCTGCATGATCTTTCTGCAGCTGAGGCCAGGGCTGCAGTAGCTGTGGTAACATTTCTTTTGCATTTATTCAATTTCCTCTTGACGTATGAAGTTTTTCTATCCTTTTTTCTGTATTGATGGTTGGTTAGACTGGGGGAAATGCTTGTTCCAATGTTCCAATTTCCAATCTATGTTTATTTTGTGTTTTAGTTATGGGTTTCCTATTTTAATTCTCATGAATAACTGGTTGTTTCCTATGACTGTACCTGTTAGGAACGATATTCAGATTTGGAAAGGAAGTACAAGCAGCATGTTGCTAAGGTATGGGTTTATCTATGTCTCTATCTCATAACCATGTAGGATATCTGTGTTGATAAACAAATAATAGCCTCTTTTATGCTACTGAACTATGTCTTGAGTTTTCATTTAGAAGTTGTGGCCTGCTACTGTAGAACAAAGACTTTCTTAACTACCTTTCCTTGCCAATGAATGATCAATTATTCTAGTTTTTCTCCCTTTTTCCGAAGAAATTGTGAGTCATAAACAAGAAATTTTCTAAGCTTGCATGACCGGTTGGTAAAGCCTCATCCTTTTATAATCAGAACTTACACTGTTACACTGCATCAAGTGATCTCTCTTCCAGTTTTGTGATATTCTATTTCTTCATTTTCATCTACTTCATCTTTTTGTAAAGCCTCCGGCATATGATTTTTCCCTTGAAGTGCTACATCGTATCTTCTGTATATTTTCAGTACCAGGTTAATCATCCATCCCTTGCATTTCTGTGTCTTTACTTTCTCTTTCTTTCCCTCTTATTGAGAGTCCTTTTTCTCTTCGTCTACTTGCGAATCGCTATTTGTTAGCTCAGAAATTTTTTCAATGAACTTTAACTTTAACCTTGCTTCCCTACGATGTGAGCGTCTGATACCTTGTTGTCGTCCTCAGATTGAGCTGTTATGTGATATAGCATTCATATCATTTATTGACCTGCAAACAAGCGCATCCCCTCTTTTTGTATTATATGATCTGTCTCAGCCTCTGGCAGTAAATTATTGATAATTTCCTTTGTTTTCAATGATATCAACCACAAGGAGGCTCTCAGTGTAAACAAAAAAACATTTTTATTTTTTAATGCTATTGCTTGTCCGAGGTAAATAAAGGGTAAACCAGACACTGTTTTCTTGAGTGTGTTAGCCTGTTGCGCTTCCTATCTTTAAATACTGTTCCTTCACCACCATATCATTACTGCCTCTGAACTCTAACGATGTTTGGTAGTCATTTTTAACTTTTTGATAGCTTTGCTGTCTTTATCTTTTCTCTAATGTTTCTTTCTTTCTCTTTTTTGGGGAGGGAAGGGGGGGGGGGGTTGTATATTAGTGTCCGTCTTATCTTGTTGTACATATGTAATCACGATGGAATTGTATGAACGTTAGGGAGGAAGCTTTGTTGCAATGCTGATAACCTGTGTATCTGTGAAATTGTGCTATTATATAGTATTCTGATTCTGAAAGTTTCTTTTGCTCTGCAAGAAGGTTGGTGAGCAAGGCGGTGGATATGACCTTTCCTCTTCCTCAGCAAACGAGGTGAGAGCTTCTAAACCATTTTGAGATTGAATGCATCAGGCTGGGCTTGTTTAAGCAGCTGAACTTGAGTAGATTATCCTGTGATGTTGGATTTCTTGATCCCCCCTTTTTGTCTGTTTGTGCATGCAATCAATGGAATGTCTGGCCTCGAGTTGTTCTCTCTAATACCATATGCAATGAACCCCTCAGATGTTTTGTTTTACTTAGTGAGATATGCCACTCTTTGCACATTCAAGTATCCATACTTCTACTGCATATTTCCCTGCGGTCTTCGTAACTTTTCCTTGTACAGGTCTTAAACTCAAAGATGCATGGATTGTCGAATTGAAGTTTTTAAAACATTCCTTCACAGTAGGCAGACTCCCTAAACTAGTAAACAAAAAAAGATTTGGGAGCTATACTCCATTGCCTTTATCTAACATGCCCTTGTGTTCTGGGGATATATCTGCCGAGGTGAACTTTCTTCGATTGCAGTGTCTATTGTAAAGCTTGGACATTTGGACATTGCAGGAAATATAAGACTCACAATGATGTTACTAATCAAATAGTTGGAATAGGATGGATGGGGCACGAGATGAGGGAGTTGGGATTAAGCTGGTGTAAACGAATGGATCTTGATGAAATTGTAGCGGGTGATGAAAGAGTTGCAATTCACTGGGGTAGAGGTAGACGAGAGAATAAAAGGACTCATTTTCAAGTAATGGAGAGCATTCTACAATCAATGGTCTGCATTTAGCAAACTTTGCTTTGTGGGAATGCACTCGGCCTTTTCCTTTCTTTTTGTTTTTTTGGTCTTTTTTGTTGTTTAGTATGATTATGCTGGACTGCTAGTTTGAAAGGGCTTCAGAGCTAAAAAAATGTGTTTCTTCCATAGGTTTTGAGAGTGAGTGATAATTCTTTGAAATCCTTGCCTGTGTTCTTGTTGATGTTAACATTTTCCTGTTCATCCATCAAGGATATGATATTTCACTTACCTTGTTCAAATTACCTTCTAGATTGCTGAAGACCTCATCACGTTAAAGGGAGAGATAGAGAGATTGAAAAGCGAACTCCAAGCTAGCAAGGGTCACATGTTACAGGTTCTTAACTTTCATTCTGACTTTCCCCTTTTTTCCTAACTATTGAGAAGAAAAGTAAAGCTTACTGTTTTTGCAGTATAAAAGCATTGCTGAGGTGAATGAAGCGGCTTTGAAGCAGATGGAGAATGCCAATATAAATTTCAAGGCTGAGGTAACCGGTGGTTTTTTTAAAATAAAAATAAAAATAAAAATCTTGAGTTGTGAAGTAGTCACTCCCTTCAAGCTCAATGAATGTGCCTTGATCATTTTTTTTTATTAGGCTGACAAGTTGAGGAGCTCTCTTGAAGCAGAGATTCTATCACTTAGAGATCGTATGTTTGAGCTTGAACAAGAATCTAGTCTAAGGTCCAAGGAACTAGCTGCTGTTACTGCCGAGAAAGATGAAGCTCTTGCCTTGGCTCTGGCAGAAATCGCTGATCTCAAGGATGTAAACTCTGTAAAAATGTAAATTTCAGACTGTTCATCTCAAATTCTTTTTCTTTTGGGCGTGACTCATTCATGTGGTGTCACAAGTTTTTGCCTCGTCCTTTTGAGGCCCTTGCATATGTTACTTATAATTTCTTATTCTATTGTCATGTAGCATTGAAGTTGAATCCATGGAAGTTCAAATTCGTGCTCTGAGAGAAGAGGTGGATAGGGAGCATAAAAGATGGCGTGTAGCTCAAGATAATTATGAAAGACAGGTTAGCCACTTGCAAACAACTTGTATTAAATGTTTAAACAGCATTTTTTGTCGTGCATGCACATACACAAAGGACTTTCTCCTTTACCATAGTATCATCCAAGAGTTTTCTTTATTATTGTGAAGCTTATAATCTTTACTTTCTGCTTTATTCAGGTCATTCTGCAATCTGAGACAATTAAGGAGTTGACACAAACATCTCAAGCATTGCTCTCACTTCAGGATGAGGCTTCTGAATTGCGGAAGTGTGTGGATGCCTATAAGCGTGAGAATGTATGCCTCTTTGTTGAAACTACTCGGTGTTGATTTTCTCTGATGTTTCTGCTGATTTTCCCTTTTCCCTGCTTGCTTTGTAGGATGAGCTTAAGGCAAAGTGGGTTGTGGAGACTTCAATTCTTGTGGAGGCAAAAAATGAAGCTGAGAAGAAGTATAGTGAAATAAATGAGCAGGTGCTTTTATCTGGATAATGTTTTTTGCTTGTTGAGTTGTGGTTATATGTTAATGACAATAACAACATCGTGCATTCTCCAAGTCGCAAGTGGCAATGACTTAATCGGGTCAATGTTATGGTCTTGTACTTTGCAGTTCAGTTGTCGGGCTAACGAGTTTGTCTTTGAATCTCAGAATAAAATTCTTCATGATCGTCTTGAAGCGATGCACATAAAATTAGCTGAAAAGGATCGGTATAGTGCTGGGCTAACTTCTGGGATCAGCAACACCGTGTCAGAAATCGATTCTGGGCTACAGACGGTGATGAATTATCTGCGCCGGTCAAAGGAAATAGTATGTTCTCTGTCACCGTGATCTCTCATTCCCATGCTTTGAGATTTTTGCTGATGTTCTACTTCAATGTGATATGTGCAGGCCGAAACAGAGATTTCTTTGTTGAAACAAGAGAAGTTGCGACTTCAATCCCAAGTACTCGCTCCAAACTACAGACTGAGCCAGTCATTTTTAGAACAGAAAAAATGACTTTGAAATCGCCGATGTGATCATTTTTTTTCTATTTTCATTAAATACACAAAACATATTAAACTTAACTATCTAGCTCTTTCGCCATTTACTCACATCAGATCTCTTTTTCCCTTCTCATTATAGCATGCATATGATCATCAACATGTAAAGCCAAGGTCATTTTTTTTGTAACCCAGAAAATCAGAAATCAGAAATCCTTGTCAATGTGTTTAAAATTAATAACTCCAAACTCCTGTCCGCAGCACATCCATTTATTTTACTTGTGTTGTATTTTGTTTCGATGTAAAAGTTTTTCCTACTAAAAAACTTTGCTTTGAAAGGACTGTTTCTAATGAATGTAGAAAATTGTGGGAAATAGGTGCCACTGTTAGGTGGTGGCTTTCGGCAAAAGCCTTGTAATTAGCTACCATTTCTCCTAGACAATCTCACCGGTTGCACAACCTTGATTTAATCAATGTTTTCTAAGGTATCCTGGTTTATAAAGCTTTTGAAACATTTACAGCTAGAGAGGGCACAAAGGGAAGTTGAGGAAGCACGGGCAGATCGAGCTAGTACTAGAACATTATCATTTACAGAAGACGAGTTTAAATCATTACAACTTCAGGTATGCTGTGATCTACAAGTTTCTTGACATTGTTCAGTGCTGTATAGCTTCCTGATTGTTTTGAGATTGCTATTTTTGTTATTGATAAACTAAGTCAATCAGGTTCGGGAGCTCAACATACTCAGGGAGAGCAATTGCCAACTGAGGGAGGAAAACAAATACAATTTCAATGAGTGCCAGGTTTTCCTATCTAACTCCATCGACTATCAACATTCTAACTGGATAGTCAGATTATATGCTCATAAATTGTCTTGAGGTTCAAGAACAATCTATTACAATTTATCTATTCTTTCTTTATCTTCCATTTGTAGAAATTGCGTGAAGTTTGTGAACAAGCTAAGCTTGAAGCCGAACACCTTTCGACCGTTGTAAAGGAGAGGGAGACTGAGGTTGCTGTTCTTAAGATGGAAATTGAAAGGGAAAGGTCCGAGAAGGGAAATTTGGAGGATAAGATCTCAGAGGTATAAGAATTTGTTTCAATATGTTACTTACATTTACTCTTCTGTTAATTCTGTTCCATGCTCCGAGTCTCTGACTGTACCAATTCTTTTTTATAGCTGTTGGAGAGGTGCAGCCAAGTTGATGTGGAGGATTATCAACAAATGAAGGTTGACCTTCAACAGATGCAGGTACTTATGGCTTGCTTGCTCTTTCACCTGCCATTCTCGTTTTCATTTTCATGATATGAAACTAGATGAGGGCACACATAATCGAGGGCATTATATCTGTAGGGTGTTTGAAATTACACTCTGATCAAGGCCCAGCAAAACAATCTAGCAAAAAGTATAATATAAGAATTAACTTCTGTTTGATCATCTGAATGGTCGAGAAATGTTGTGGAAACGATATCATTTCCATGTACTTGTATGTGATAAATTCATAAAAATTCCCTATACCCACTTGAGGAGATTTATTTCCTTGGTGTTGGTGGTATCACCTAATTTCTGAACTCCCTAGAGATGCCTTTTTTTTACCATAATGCATCATCCCCCACAGCACCCTTTTTTGTATAAAAAAAAAACAAACCATTCTCCCAACCCTTTCTGGTTTCCATCCCATCTTGCCACAATGTTGGTGGGCACCGCCTGCCCACTGTCCAGCCAATTGTTGCCGGCCCCCTCCGTCTAACATCAGTAGAATATTTTTTTTGTAGTACGCCAAAAACGGAATTTTTAGTGTGCTTGAACATGATAGAAAGAAATTATATAGGCTCTCTTTGTTTAATGATTCTTCTGCACTGGTATCTTGTTCGAACTCTTACTTGCAGGCGACACACGTATTTGGGTCTGTGTACATATATATTCAAGCTTTCTTTTTGTGTTCTCTCAATTTTAAGTCGTTTAAGTTGCATCGTCAGTATATTTGGTTGTTGGTCGTGGTGGTTTAATATACATTCTGTGGTTATTTTATCATTATCATTTTTCCTTGTCGGTAAGGAACTGTTGCTGTCTTTTGCATATTTCAATCTAGGGAAAGATGAAGGAGAGGGGTGTAGAAATTGAGAAAATGGGGAAACTCATTTCTGAGAAGGAAGAGATTATATTGTCTCTGCGACAAGACCTCACGGGTTTGAGAGTGGACCTGGCTGAGAGGGAAAGCCGGATATCCCAAGTTGAGGTGAGTGGTATCTTTTTCATATTTTAAATAGCTGAGATTGAAACACAATTCTCTTTCTTCAGACAAAATCCTGCTCTATATGCAGGCCCAAACGAAGGTTGAAATTGAGAGGCAGAGAAGAATGACAACTCAGCTCAAGGTTAGTTCGGTTGTTCTGAAGAAGAATTTATATTCAATTTTTGTCTTTTCAGTTATTTAAAAAGTGACATTCATTGATTTTTCTGGCTTCAATATGTCCAATACGATCAAATCATCATATATTTTTTGTAATGCAATTGTTTCTTTCTTAATTGCTTTAAACAGAGAAAACTTGATCTTCTGACAAAGGAGAAGGAATCGTTGCTTGGAGAGAAATCATCATTGTTGAAGGAGAAGGAATCACTCTTTAAAGAGAAGGAATTACTGTTGAAGGAGAAAGCAACATTGTTGATGGATAAGGAAGAACTTGGCAAAGAAAGTCATGCTCTCTCTAAACAAATCGAGGATTTTAGACAAGGCATTTCCATACTCATTTAAATTTTTCTTCTTTTGTGGCTTTCCATGGTCTATAGTTTTTCTCACTTGTCAGGGAAAAAAGCAGCAGGAGACAGTTCAAATGAACAAGACCTGAATGAAGCATTGAAAGAGAAAGAGACAAGAATACAGGTATATATTTTACTGTATCCACCTGATTCCGTTACTTATATATGGAATAAAAAGAAAGAAAGAAAGAAAGAAAGAAAGAAAGAAAGAAAGGAGAAGCACCCGAACAAGTCTATCGATTCATACTTTAGTAACTTAACTAATTTAATTCTCTTGTATTCATTCCAGACTCTGGAGAGAACAGTGGAGAGACTGAGAGAAAACCTCAAGAGGCAGAAAGTGAAAGCCATTGTGACCAAAACTGAAAATGTTGATCAGGTTTGCTGTAGTTTTTTTTTAAATGAATAATTGCAAGCTTTAAACTATTTGATTCTTATATTATCATTGTTGTATTTCTTTATCATCATATTGGCCTGGAATTCTGTGCAATTGTTTGTAATGGACCATATATTCTAACGCCATGTCACTAAAACAGATTAAAGTTGCAGGCATGTCTTATTTTTATTTTTATGTTTTGGGGTTAACTCCAGGAAAAGAAGAAGATTGAGGATGAGCAAGAAAAGCTTAAGCAGGCAGCAAGGAAGATGCCTAATGAGCTTGAGAAACTCAAGCATGCGAAAGACAGCATCCCAGAGGTAGCAACATATTCCAGATACATGTCGTGAATAGTATATTATCTAAAGATGTAAGAAGGAAATCACTGTTACCTAGAAACAGTTTTTAAAAGAAATGTCCAGATGCCTGTTCCACGGGTAGGCATTGGAAAGGCTCAAAACATCTTAGCACCTTATTGCCTGGTATTTTTTTTTCTCCTTGGAGTTAATGGGAGAAAAATTAGTTCGATGCATAAAAGAAATTTGTCTTGAAAAAAAGTTAGTCCATAATATAGTGTAGTAGGTATTACCCCCTCCGTCCCAAATTAATTGAACATTTTGACTCGGTACAACAATTTATGTGTGTGTTTAATTTGTGTGGATTTTAGTGACGGAAAAATATTTTGTTGTGCTAGTAGAGTTTACTATAACAACTGAGAAAGAAGTTAGTGAAATGTAATGTACAGATGAGATAGATTTGATGCTTTTTTATGTGAAAAGGTTACCAAAAAAGGAAGCGTTTTATTTATTTTGGGACACGATCCAAATGGGAAAAGGTTTCAATTAATTTGGGAGAGAGGGAGTAGTTATTTCACATATTAAGCTATATCCGCGTATACAATCACTTAGAGATCTGCCTTGACAACTGCATATGCACTGCCTTGCCGCCTGAGCGCTAAATGGTGGCTCGTCTTCCTAGGCCTCTTGGATTTTACAGAGCTTGCAGAGAAAATGATGTACTGAGAGCATCAGTGTATAGAGGAGTTAACTCTAGGCAGGAAAAACAATGATATGATGGTATCCATGAATTCTATTTGGAACTATCACCTGAATGTGAAAGAAACTAATAATGCTATTTTTATATCTGAAACGGTTTGTTTCTAGAGTATCCCGGAGAATAGTCGGTTGGTAAGATCAACTTATTCCCTGGTCATCGTGTCACAATCTGGCTCTGGGCAGTCATGGTGTAGATTTTCTCTGTCTTTCCCATTTCCCATGAGGCTTCATACTGTTTACAGGCCTTTTCTTATTCTCTACGGATGAGTTTTAGTACATTTTCCAGGACTTCCCCCATCCTTGTATCCCTCATGCAATACTTCACTACTTCCTACCCACCTGTTTGAGGGTTCAGCATGTTGAAGTAATATTTGTGCCTAATTATATTGATAATTCAATTTATGAAGACCTGTCATAGTATTTTTTTCGTGCAACTCAGGGGATCTCAATTCTTCAACTTTTATCTGGGAACCTCTTGCATGATCTGGCTTTGGCCCATGTGCAGGCTGTTGAAGATTTTGAGCGGGCATCACATTCAATCTTACCCGAGCTAGGAGGTTCTGTCCCTGTTGGTGCTTCTTCAGCTGCCGATACTGCAGCAGCTGCAGGTAGAGTTATGAGCTCACTGCTCTTTGCTTGTCGTTCATTCAGTTGAGTTCTAGTATACACAGACTATGCTTTCCTGTCAAGTCCTTCCCCCTACAAAATAATTTATGTGCAGAAAACTGTGGTTATGGTATTTCTTCTACTGATAAACCCATGTTTAAACTGCTGTTATGCATTTACTAGTGACTTTTCTCTTGTAAGTTATGATATATATATGGACTGCTCATAGATGTGAGGAACATTATGTGGTACGTGGGGTCTGATACCAGGAATGCTGGTAGTGACATATCGTCTAGGCTTTTCCTTGACGATCATGCTTGGCACCAGTGTTCCTGGTACATGGTATGACAAATGGATGGAGAATATGTCAACCTTTGGTGCTTATTGAACAGTGCCTCGTGCCTCGAGGCATTTGTTTGGAAATGGTTGCTATATTTATGTTTAATGATTGATGTATGATATGATTCCCTAGGTATGTAGCACCGGCTCCTGCTGACAAAATCCATGGAAAAGGAAAATGTAGAGCTGAAACGGCTAATAAGTGGAAAAAGCCTCAAAATTCATGTTTCTTTTATATTTTCTAAAACCTCAAGCACTTCCGTCTCCCTCAGCAGCTCTAACTTCTGCTTTTGTCCAAACCTCAGGTGAAAGGGAGAAGAAGGTCACTATGCCGAGGGTCCCTGCTAAGGCGGCTAGGAAGTTGATACGCCCTAAACTTGGTCGATCAGAAGAGCCTCAGGGAGATACCGAGTTGCCTGAAATGGAAGTTGGGAGATCTCTACCAACTCATGATGAGGAGAAGCAGGTCCCTCACCCAGCTGCTCGAAAGCGACCTGCCTCTACATTTGCTTCGGAACCTCATGAAGATCTACCACCTGCACAAGCGCAGATTGACCTGGATAGTGAAATCCACACATTGAAGAAACTTAAAGGTTCAGAATTCCCCAAAGAAGATCCAGAATTTCCATCATCTTCAGAAACACTGGAAGCCCCTCTGGATGTGGAAGTGCCATCTGTTTCAGCTTCCTACTTACCCCAAGATGTGCATGAGGATGCCACTGATACAGAACAGGATGGAATCGAAATCTCCAAACTAGCGGAGGAACCCAGTGAAGTGGACAAAGATGATACGGATCAGGCTGATATGATGATAGACAACACTGCTCCTCTGGAAGAGAACATATATGACCAAAGGGAGATAGATTTGATGGTAGATGATGGCAAAACCCAGTCTCAGCAAAAACAGCAGCGAACCGTTGATATCGACGATAGAGAGGAGGGGGAATTGGAACCTGAATATCTGGAGGGAGGGGAGAGCGGTGACATGATAGATGGTAAGGATGCTGTACAAACTCAGTCGGACGCTGACCCCATCCCCGCTGTGCCTTCACCAGTTTCTGTTGAGGAAGCCACTCCTGCAGATGAGGACTTGATGGAGACTGTTCCAGAGGATGCAGTTGGAGCGAAAAATGATGAACCAGGAATAGATGACAGTGATGAAGATCCAGAAAAATCAAATGATGTTAACTACGAAACTGATCCTGCCGGGGAACAGTCTGTTGCTGATGAAAGTCCTCTTACTCCTGCTGTGGTCGTGGTAGACGGGGTGCTTGCTGCAGCTGTCGAAGCTACTGACCTTAAAGAGGATGCTAGCTCCAGTATGACCAATGCCTCCGAAGAGGCAAAGGAGTTATCTCCATCTCCTGCTGTGACAGAAGCTACTCATGCAAAGGAGGACGCTGCTTCCAGCATAACTGGAACAGAAGGGTCGAAAGAGGCATCTCCATCTACTGTGGCAGGAAGCAGCTCCACGACAATTAATCTGAATGAACGAGCTAGACTGAGATCTGCGTTGAGACTTGGTCAGGCGACTCCTACGGCTAGCAGAGGCAGGGTTAGGCAGCCGATCCGTGGCCGTGCAGTACGCGGAGCTCATGGCAGACGTAGACCAACATCAGGGGATCAAAGTTAAAGAATCCAGGTCATAGTGGACTGTGTTTTTATCCAGGCAATCTTTTTTTCATATATTACTTGGAATTGGAGCCCCTCTTTTGCTGGGGATTCAAACCGATGGTAAGGTGAGATCCCAGAGTTGGTTTAACGTATCTATAGTTGATGTACTTTTTGCAAACTTTGTTCTTCTCGATCTGTAATTTTCACTTGATATTGTTGACGAGGGAAGTTTGATGAAGATTATCAATTATGGCTTCTATTTTTTATGCAGTATGTATCTTCTGAGGATGGCACAATTCTGCATTTTTTGGTACTACAGTGGATGTCATATAGTCTGAGCGTATGAAATACGCATGATGGGAGCCACATATGGCTGGGAATACAGCCAATATTCGTTCTTCTTCCTTCTGATCTCTCTCGGCGAAGACCCTTGAATCTGAGTTTGTTTACAATGGCTGCCTGGGATGAGCTACTCTGTTTTTCGACCTAGAGGAACTGCGATGGAATTGCTTCTCACTATTGAAGTAGATGTGAATTCTATGATATTTTGATGGAATCTATATTGCAGTGGCAATGTTGACGGAAATTGAAGTTAAGTAGCGTAATTCTGTTGAGACATTTCTTCATAAAGAAAGTCTCTTTTTAGTCGTGATGATGTTGGTTATTATTGTCATAATCTTGAATATTATAATGATAATGTCACTCATCTATTTTGGGTAGTACTTTCTCTTTTGCATGATACGGTTGATCCGATATAAAAATTTGTTTATGTGTTGAATTTTTGTGTAATTTGACGAAGAAATAATTTTTTTAGATATGTTATACATATTTTGAAAGGAAAAGAATATATGGTTATAAGGTATCGATGTGAGTAGGCTTAGTCGCACATGTCACACTCTAACCCGTGTACTAACAAGGAACTCGATGTCACTTCACATGTACTCCCATTTTAATTGATTCATTCGACCACAAACATCGATTCGCAACCAAGTTCATGTTCCCAACAACCAAGGGCGCTGAAACCTGCTTCAAAATTTTCAGAGTGGCGGGCTCTCAAAAGTACTCACAGCCACCATTTCTTCCCCCAAAATCTCCCCATCTCCCCGGCGATTCAATTCCCCAGTAAATGCTCGAAGACGACGATCTCGACATTGGTTCATGGCTCCCACTTACACAACCCCCTTCCACCGCCTCCAAGAGGTTGCGGTTCAACCAAAACCCTAGCTCGGCCACTGAAGCGGCCGTCGCCGGCATATCTGGTGGAATTGAGGGGAGGTTGTTGGCGTCGTTGGCTGAGGGGAAGAGAGCGGTGGAGGAGGAGGAGGATGTGGGAGGAAGTGAAGGGGAGGATGGTGAACTTGATGCTTGGATTAGGTTGTGTAAGGGTGAGGATGAGGATGAAGATGAGGATGATGCTGGTCGTGAGGATGGACGTGAGGGTTCGGTGGCTGTGGTGGTTGAATGCCCGTTGTGTGGGACGGATATTTCGGAGATGAGTGAGGAGGCGCGGCAGGTTCATACCAATGCTTGCCTTGATGAGAGTGTTCTAGTCGATGTAAGCTGCTTGGTTGTGATTTTTGGATCTTGCTTTGCTCATTTTGATTGTTCCTGTTTGTTTCCATGGTGATTGTTATAGTTTGCGTTCATTACCTGTGATTGTTATAAGTTTCTGTCAGTTCATTGTACATCATTTACATGGTTGTTTGGAACGAAGGCTATTTTCTGAACAAGTGTTCTATTACATTTGATATCGAGCATAACAGATTTGCATCCAATTATACTTGGTTGCTTCATTGTCGTTCTTTGGTGGTTTGTTCTTGGATAGAGTTGATTGACTGAGGTTTTCCATATTGATTTTTTAGGAAGATCCATCTCTAGAAGATTCAACTTCCGAGATTGTTGCAAATGATGTTGAAAAGACAAATGAAGTTCCTCAAGAAGTTGTTGAATGTGAATCACCTGTTCTTCAATGGCTGCGCAGCTTAGATCTTGCCAAGTATGAAGATGTTTTTGTGAAAGAGGAAATTGACTGGGATACTTTGCGATGGCTGACTGATGAGGTTGGTTCTTTAACAATGTACATCCTTATCAGCCATATTCATATCGTACTTGAAGTTGGTTGGCTCCAAATTTCACGCACTTGCAGCATATCATTTAGCTAATCATGGTTAGAATTTAAGTATTAGGACTTATTCATCGGTTTGGAATTTGGATAGTGAGTTCAACCATATATTGGATGCTTCATGGCATGTGTCACAAAACATATTTATACAAGATATGCTATCCTTGCAGGATCTCGTTGGTATAGGAATTACTGCACTTGGTCCTAGAAAGAAGATATTGCATGCCCTTACTGAGCTTCGGAAAGGGGATGATTGTTCATCAGATATGAAACCTAAGGAATGCAAGCCTGAGGTTGGTGGAACCAGGAAACTTCCTTCAAACAGATTAATTACTGACTTTTTTGCAGGTTCTGTTTCAAGCGAGAAGCGAAGTTGTAAAAATTCAAGAGACCATCATAAAATGCCCAAAGATCAGTCCAATACTGTGCAAAAATCTGCCAAAAGAAAGTTTGTTCCTGGTCGAAGAGCTAAAGAAATTCCTCCATGGTGTTGCATAGAAGGAACGTCCTTCAGAGTGGTAACTCTTGTTTACTTGAGTAAAACAGCATTGTTGGTCAATGATCTTTTGCTTCTTTTGCTCAGTTCCCTGAATGGAATTCACTCTATTTGCAGGATGCATTTCAGCACCTGAGGAAAGACTGTTCGTTTTGGTTTCTTACTCATTTTCACGCTGACCGTAAGTGCAATTCTTTCAACTGTTCCAACTAATCTTTGCTTGTTGCCGCACTTGCTAATCACATGAGTTATTTTGGACCTATTTTCACTCTCTTGCCACTGGCACTATTCATTTTTTATTCGATGCATTCTGCCCCTGTTTTATCTTCTAATGATTTATGGTGTTCATAGCTTTTCCTGTATGATTGATCATTCTCGTCTGATAGAATTGGTGCACTTCAGTTTCTTAATACTCAATCATACTGAATTTTGACATGGACTACTTTCTTCCATGGCCAATGGGTTTTTTTATGCTGGAGACAAAACTTAAAGCTGATAGTTTTGCTTCTGCAGAAGATTATGTCCATGGATTGCAAATTTGCAATAGTATTCTTCAGGTTGTCATGGAGTGTATGGTCTTATAGTTGTCCATAGAAATAATTGGTTATCGGCTTCGTTCTGTTCCTACAGATTACCAAGGATTGACAAAATCCTTTTGCTATGGGAAAATTTATTGCTCTCTCACAACAGCAAAGCTTGCCAATATGAAGATCGGAGTCCCATGGGACAAATTATTTATTTTGCCTCTCAATCAGAAGATATGTATAGGTGGAGTTGATGTCACATGTTTTGATGCAAACCACTGCCCTGGTGCCATAATCATACTCTTTGAACCCCCCAATGGTAAGGTGCGTTCAAACTTGCAGTAATACTACCGTGGATGTCATGCAAATATTATTATTTTTTGATGCCTGATTTTTGATGTATTAGGCTGTTATGCACACCGGAGATTTTCGTTTCAGTGAGGAAATGAAAAACATTTCAGCACTGCAGACATGCCCTATTCATACACTAATCCTTGATACAACATATTGTGACCCTCTGGTACGTTGGGTTACAGTTCAATCATTTTGCATCTAAAGATCTTTCCAAATTAAATTGCTCTGGATCTGTCAGGTTGTTGATCTTTACAAATTACTTGTCTTGAAGCATATTTAGCCGTCAGTTACCAATGTCTATCTTACAATCTTCAATTCATCAACAATATTGTTTGTTCCACTTCGTAAGCTTTCTCATACAAGTGAAAGAAAGATCGCAATTGCAATTCGGTCTCCAAGCGAATTTGTCTAGCATGGCAGGACATTATGCTTAGTCGAAGCTTTGAATTTCAGATATGATATGTGTGATTTACTGATAGCATTTTTTATTTTTTAGTGATTTTCGGTGAATTAGCTGATATTACATTTATCTGACTGTTGTATTATTGTGTTTGCCTGTAGTATGATTTTCCAAAGCAGGATGCTGTCATACAGTTTGTAATTGAGGCAATCCAAGCCGAGTCTTTCAACCCCAAAACTCTATTTCTTATTGGTTGTTACACTATTGGTAAGTTTCTCTTTGACTACGTGTTGTTCTGTATTGTTCTTTCTTATTTTCAGCGACTGATTCCTCTGCGATTTTCTCGTGCTACCAGGAAAAGAGAGAGTCTTTCTAGAAGTTGCTCGTGTACTTCGTAAGAAGATCCATATTTCTGCTGCTAAGCTGAGAGTCCTCAAGTGCCTGGGACTTCCTGAAGAAGATATGCAAAGGTTCACAGTACATGAGGCAGAGTCTCATATTCATGTAGTCCCGTTATGGACATTAGCAAGCTTTAAGCGGTTGAAACAGATATCTCAACGATATGCTGTAAGTTATGCAGTATTTTCGTGAAAATTTGATCCACATATCAGACAAGTTCGGTATCTCAATATTTCTTGTGATCTCTAATTTATCTATAGTTTCATAGCAAGGACATCATCATGTGAATCTGTTGCAGAAAAAATTGATTATCACTGGTGCCATGAATTATACCCTTGGAGTCATTGCCTTCCAGCATGAGCCTTTGACTAACCAACGGCAATACTGATTTCATCATTTAGATTTTTTGTATTGTACTATGACCTTTCATATCTGCACACAATATACGTTTCAATCTGAATTGTCACTCATTCCCATTTGGAATGAAATGGCCAATCTAAATTTATTTTTGTTCTCCAGGACCGGTTCAGTCTAATAGTTTCATTCTCTCCTACTGGCTGGGCATTCGGCAAGGGGAAGAAAAAGTTCACGGGAAGAAAGTGGCAACAGGGTACTATCATAAGGTAATTCGTGACCTTTATAGTTATGAAGAGCAATCCAAAGTATGAGTATGGAAGAACAATCCAAAGTATTTCCTTACATTTGGTAAATAAGAGATGGTGGGGAGATCTGTTTGCGTCTCTTCAGATTTTGAACTTCATAAAAGAAAATATGTTAAGCAGAGTAATTACTTTGCTGCTTGCCAGTTTCTACTATATATATATATATTATCTGTGGCTAATACAGCTTTTCATATTTTCACTCAATTCACATTAGATTTTCAGCAAATGATGGCACTGCCTATTTATCTGTGGTACGGCGTTCTTTGTTCAAAGCAGAAGTCTAGTCAGAAGCCTTGGCTTGATTTTGTTTGGTTTGAAATTGAATAGATTGACTGGTGCAGTGAGATATATAAATTGTTCTGATATTGCGAAAGTATGTGCAGGTATGAAGTACCTTACAGTGAACACTCCAGTTTCACTGAACTCAAGGAGGCTGTCAAGTTTCTGTCTCCAGAAACCATAATACCAAGTGTCAACAATCATGGGAAGAAATCTTCTGATATGATGGTCTCCCTCTTGTCATCATCTTAATTTGCTCATGGGATTTCAGATTAGGAAAGAAAATCGTCGAGCCTATGTTTCAAACTGTCTTCCGTCGTCGAACATACTGGACTCAGAACCCTGTGATACAGATAGTTGGAGCAAGCTCTGGTTAGAAGACAGGCAAGCCTTCTGTTTTTGGTCCGCAGATCACGCAGATCACTCATGCTTCACGATATTGAATTTATATGCTGTTCATGGAGGGAGCGTGTGAACATCTAGCGTGTTTTGTGAAGGTGTATCTTCAATGTTTAAGCAAGGGTTTTGGCTACCGTTACTGACAGGAGATAGGGAGTGAGATAAGTTCACCATTTCTTCGAATTTCTTAGGGAATATTGGGATGCTGATATCTTTTGTCATTCAAAACAGCTCTAATACTCTTTTTGTAATATTTTGACTTGTAAGGTCTTAGGCTATGTCCACATTGCACATGTTGAAAGCACAGAATATAAAAATTTTAGCATGAGATAATCAAGGCAGCATCGAGTGGTCTGGATAGAACCCCCGTCCTTGAATTGGAAACCTTAAGTTAGCGATTAGGATCTTTTAATCAACAGGATAAAGGATACTGCGTAGAAATAAACCATTGAACAGTGTATCAACATCACAAAAGCTTTTCATACAACTATAAACACTTCCAAGATGAAAAGCACGTGTATACCGCTGTCAACTAACCACATCAAAAAGTATCATCATGTCGGCTGGGTGCATAGAGGTTACAACAAAAACGGCAATGGTCATGGACATGACAATGGATCGTGAAGTTCGTTCTGTACTTTCTAATGCTTCTGCATGTAGGATAGAGCTGCTGGTACAAGAGCACCGCAATCTCAAGAACATAGTATGCATCACAAGCTGTCGTATAAATTCTCCTGGATCTCGTGGTCGTATGCAGATGCAATAATGTATAAGCATCACACTGAGGGCAGCTTACAACTCATCGCATGCAAGAACCTTGATACTTTGATAGCAAAGTCATGACATAGGAATGATCACCATGATGATGGAACGGAGCCTGCTAGGAGTTGATGCTTACAGTATTAGATTGTGTTTCTTGACTGATGGACTCAACATGCCAGTTTCTTTCAGTACTTCCTCGATCTGGAGGAGATATTTTCAAGACCTTTTTGTGATAGCAAAATAGGCTGCTCCGATGACCAACAGATACATACGTTGTACCAACAGAATCAATCAGGTGGTACAAATGAGACTGCATCAAAAGCCATGGGTTAGGATTCTGAGATAAAAGCAATCAATTCATACTTGGAGTACTTCACAAGTTGTGCTTCCACTAGTAAGGGAAAGAAGAAAAATAACTCAATTTAGTATGAATAAACCAGAACAAGGCAGAAAAAGAAGGAAAAGAGAAAGGCCAAACGCACCTCATTCGCCTCGCCTAAAGCGCTGGTAGATTCATCCAGAAGAACCAAATCGATGGATCGATGGAGATAGGAGGCGACTAAGAAGAAGAATCGGTGCGATTTGTGCTACTGCGACAGCTACTGCCTTTGGTTTGTTGAGGAAAGGAAGCCAACGAGGGTTTCGGTTTCGGATTTTTCCTTCTTCACTTGAGTGATGCGTCGAGGCTGAGGGTTGGAATTGGAGGTGAGGGGAGGAGGTTGAGAGGGGAAGGAGTATGTTGGGAGCACCACCATTGTTGGCGCTTGATGTGAGCTCTGATACTCTCCAGATTGGATAGATAGGAGGGAGCGGTTATGGAGTTTCATCGCTATTCTAGATGAAAATTGTATGGACGTGTTGATATGTTCGAAATGTTACGGAAACCCTTGTTTAACTGTTCTTACCAGTTTTAGTTTTTCATTAATTTTTTCTAAATAAGGTTTTCATTCAACGGTTATTATTTTCATATCTCAAATTAATTATAATATTTTTAAAGGATTATAATTTTTTTCTTTTTTATTAATCTTTTAACGAATAATCAATCTATACTTATTATTTTTTTCATAAATGCTACAATAAATTCAAATATTATTAAAAAAATATTTTATTATGATTATTATCCACACAAATTCAAAACTCGTATGAATTCTTATGTCGAATTAAAACGTTTCAATAAATATGGGACGGATGAAATATTATGAAATACTATTTTTACATGAAATATACCACAACATAAAATATGAATAACAAATATATCGATCCATCCTAAAATAAAGATAACTAATACTTGAATTTTAAAAATTGTCTTCGTACATGACAACTTTGTATTACACAATGACTGTTTTACTTATTTTACTCGGTCTCAAATTTTATTGACAGAGGAAGACGTCTAATTTGGAGCATGGTCAAAACAAAGAAAGAACACAATTGTGCTACCACACATCATTCCATCATTTCATTTTAGAAATCTTGCATTGTTATCGGTATCACGGATGGACTAATTTGGGTCGAGTAATACATCGTTACTCATAGTTCAAGTACATCAACGAGGAAGCCAAGGGGCCAAGTCAAAGCCTTCATTTTCTCGGACCCTCGACGGTGTATGAAACCTCGCATTTCGCCGGCATCAAACACTAGAAGCGGAGGTGGCGGCGTCAGGCGACGGCGGCGGCTCCGGTCGGGGAGGCCGTCGGCACACCGTATCGGCTTCTACGCTACCGCCGACGACGGATCCAGCGACGGAGCCAACTTCCGCTCCTCTTCTCAGGTTCCTCTCTTCTCTTCACCAGCATTAGTTATCGCGAGTATCGGAGATTTCGTCGGCGTTGTCTTCTGAGTTTCATCGTTGTTCGTGAGTCTTGTTTGGAGTTGGATGTGTGATCGGTGATCTAATCATAGTTGATTTAGGAATTGAATTTGAAGGTTTAGAAATGTGCGGCAATGTTTTCTCAGATCTGTTGATTTGTTGTCCGATTTGGTTCGGTGTGGGGAGTACTAGGGTTTTGGATAGTGTTAGTGTTGGGAATCGGACTGCAGTTGATTTGTTTGGGATGGATAACCAATTTAACCACCAGAACTGCAGAAATGAGATCTTTCGAGTTCACTTTGATTGATGAGAATTGAATGTCAAGAATAGCTTTCATGATTGAGTAGTCAGAAGGTTCAGAACTGAGAATGATTTGATATGTTGGTCATGAGAGATAATCTAACAGGTGATCTACACTTGGGGCTTGGGAGGATTGATACTCAAAAATGAAGGTTGAGGTGTGGCATAGATTAATTCAAGAAACTATGATATCAAGTGTAACGATATGATGGCTTGAAGTTCTTGGTTGATTCTCGCTTGTGAAAATTCGGTTAACCTTCTATTTTCCCTTGGCTGACTGATCTGGTCAGTTTCATGAATTTTCAACGAAAAATATCCTTCTTTTGGTTATCAGGTTGTATCCACCTTTTTTTATAGCTTTTTTTTAGGAGGTTGCATCCACTTATAACCTTGCAAAGTGGAACAACTGATGTGTGTTTAGATTGCTTTTTAGTATGTGACATCCTTTGGAAGTTGTATCGTTTTGTTCGTTTTAGTTGAGAGCTCAGTGTTTTTTGTTCCTATGTTCTTAATCTTTCTTCCATGCTTTGATTATCTTTATTGATTCTGTATATATGTTATTGGAATCTAGGTTGCTCAAGGGCCGGATATTTCCTGGGAAAGTGTTGTTGACCCGGAGATCAGACCCTTTGGATATCTCAGGGATGCATGGGTCACCTACAGGGCCTGGTGGGAGTTTCTCAGAGAACAATCTTGGGTCAAGTGAGCAGGAGGATGACTACTTTGAGGTAGCAATATGTTTTTGTTTTCCCTTTATTTTTCTTTTTTTTCCTGGCACATGATCCTCTCATTTGATACATGGGATTAAAATCAGCTGTCGATTTTGATGCAGGAAGAATTTCAAGGTACAAAAAGTACAAGTACGGATGCCAACATTGATAAATCCAAATCATCGGTGTCAGGCATGGGCAACGTATCCATAGAGCCCCAAAAGACCATACCCACAGCGAGAGCTACAGACTCTGCTAGGGTTACCAAATTTAAAAAGGAGCTTTCTTCTCCAACTGTCATATTAGGTATCTCTTCACTTTGGTCATGCTTCTATAGTTTCCCATTGCGATGGATTCATGCTGCCTTGAGTCTTCCTAATCTTAGTGGATTCAATTTTCCCAAGTACGATGTGCATTCATATGTGACTGATTGAACTTGTGGTTGTATGTGGTATCTTTTTGTCAGGCTATAGAAACTTGAATTGCATTTTTCTTTATCTCTTTTGTTTCAGCTCATCAATGCATGGCCTTCATATCATTTAAAACATGAAAGCACATGATGATTCTAATGTAGAATAAGAGTGTGTCTGATGCTACATATGACATCACAAAGCTATTGGCCAGAATGTTATTGAAGGCAAATAAATAGATCAGCAAGCTTGGTAATAGCTGTGATGCAGTGCTTTAACTTGAGCTGGGATGAGCTTGATGAGATAGAAAGAACATCATTTTACGTGATATTGAATATTTACTCTGGTCACTTGTGTTGCTACACTGTTTTTAAAATTCAAATTAGAGCCAGCCATACACTGATACAAAGTGGACTAGGTATAAATAGACAACTGTCATGAAACTGAAAGTTGAGGAAAACTATGGAAATTCTAAAGTTGCAAATTTGAAACTTGTTTACCATGTATTTAGTTTTGTTTTCATCTCTTTGAGTTAATTTTCTATTGTTCTGTTACTGACCTTTCTGGATGCTTTCTAACCCCTATGTACATTTACAGAAAAGTTACGAGAATTAGCTTGGAGTGGAGTGCCACCATATATGCGTCCTGACGTGTGGAGGCTCCTTCTGGTAAGTTGAGATCTTAAATGTATTCTCAAGTATGTAGCGATAGTTATTGTTCTAAATGCCTTCCTCCATCCAATTTGCTTGTTTCTCATTGTACCCTTTCCTTGCCATTTTGCTTAGGAAGCAGGAACTCATTCTTCATGCTTTTTATATACCAGTTGCTGGGGTGTGCATTCAAAAGGCTGTCAAATATGGCTGTCTAAATGTCTCGTGAAGTCGTGTTGAAGTTGAAAATATGGAATGCTATCTAGGATAGTAGTTCTCTCTTGGATATTGTATGAATGCAATTGTATTTGAGTTTACAAATGAACTGACAACAGGGGTATGCACCACCTAATTCAGATAGAAGGGAGGCAGTTCTCAGGAGGAAGCGCCTTGAGTATGTTGACAGTGTGGCTCAATTTTATGATATTCCTGACACTGAACGCTCGGATGATGAAATCAACATGTTGCGTCAGGTGTTTACATGCTTATCTGATATTTACTTGCTATTTGTGACTATTTTAATTTGCATTTTAAGTTTCTGGTGTCATCCTTGGTTGGTCATTGTGTTCCTTTTTCCTTCGGCAGATCGCTGTTGACTGTCCCAGAACTGTCCCTCATGTCAGTTTCTTTCAGCAGCCTGCTGTTCAGAAATCCTTGGAGCGTATCCTATATACATGGTATGTAGGTTTCTAATGCTTGTTCGCATTTCTTCTCTCTAGTAATACTGGAAGGGCTTGAATTGCCAAGAAGATAAGATGTATCTGCAGTTTCCATTATTAGATGCTATTATTCCGGAACTATTAGTCACACTCTTGTTCATGTTCAGTCACCTTTTCATTTATGGTGATTCAGAGACATGCTGGTCATGCTTTTGATTGGATTAATGGTCTTAGTCTATCTATTTTTTCTCTATTCATCTGTTTTTCCATGATTGTGTTAGATTAATTATGATCTCAGGAAGACCGATAGGATCGTCTCTTCCACTGAGGAAGCTACGCCTCTCCTCCATGATTTTCTAGGAGGCCCGACCTCCTCAAAACTAGATGAAAGAGGGTTTCTTTACGCCTGACCTTTGCCTACAATGGTGTCTGGCTTAGTCTCCTTTATTAATGTTGAAGGCTGATCTAGCCTTTTCCTGCCATGGAGTCGTCCACATGTTTTCTTAATTAGTCAGTATCATGTGACTCCCATCAACCACGCATTTCTCTAGTCCAATGTGCTCTCTCATTAGTGCAAAAGCTGCAGGTTATCTGTGGTTGTAGTGGAGAAGAATCTTTCTTTGCTTACACTTTTGTACTTTTACTCTCTGGTGCTCCGGGTCTGGGAAGGGATGCCATCTATTTTTGTTCAAGAAATTTTTCTCATTTCCTTGCAAGCACTATCTGTAGTCCTTGCTTCTATGTAGGGCTATTAGGCATCCAGCTAGTGGATACGTACAAGGGATAAATGATCTTGTTAGCCCCTTTTTGGTTGTCTTCTTGTCGGAGTACTTGGAAGGGAGCGTAGAGAATTGGTCATCGTTGGATCTGTCTGAGGAGAAAATTACAAACATAGAAGCTGACTGCTATTGGTGTTTGTCAAAGTTGCTTGACGGCATGCAAGATCATTACACATTTGCTCAACCTGGAATCCAGAGACTTGTATTTAAGTTGAAGGAATTGGTCCGACGAATTGATGGTATGCCCTTATGACAGATTCCGTTCAAAGTTCATTTCATTTTTTTGCCTGAAATCTGCTCTTGTAGTGTGGTGTTTTAGGTATGAGACTGAAAATCCATGTGTTAATACAAATAGTATTTGGGCTGTTCTACCTAAATTCCTGCTTCATGTTCTTTTAGATTTTGTGCTGACTGCTTATTAACCTTATGCCTCATATAAGAGGCATTTGTGAGAGGGTATAGCATCTCTTTACTGCATCTCTACTTTGTGACATTCCCTTGAGTGCCCACGTTGTATTTCCCTGTTGAGAACCAAAGCATAGAAAAAGAGAACTTCTATGTCTGTGTGTGCACTTTTACATAATTAAATCTTTTGGTGCAGAACCTGTTTCTAGACACATGGAGAACCAGGGACTTGAATTCCTCCAGTTTGCCTTCCGCTGGTTCAACTGTCTTCTAATACGTGAGGTTTGTGTGATGGTTGTCTTGTATCTGTCTATTCTGTCATTTGTAGGTCCTTATATCTCTTCTAGTATGTCTGGTTCTTTCTGAGGTTGATGTGAGCTTCATAGTGCACATCTGTTTAACAAAATTGAGGCGTATTGAAAGGAAATTGAGATATGGAAAATGTACTCCTGAGTTCTGACTAGGCCGACATCAACTTCACACGTCCTTGCAACATGTTTTTTACTTTTCTTTTCACTTGACAGATTCCTTTTCACCTTGTTACCCGACTTTGGGACACATACCTAGCAGAAGGCGATGCTCTGCCAGATTTTCTTGTGTACATATGCGTCAGTTTCCTTCTCACGGTAATTCATATTTTCCAAGCAGCTTCATCATTGCTTTTATGTCCATCTAAACAGTAGCATGAGATATAGTCGTCTTCTTGTTTATTAAAATCATGGCTTCCTGGTTTAGTATAGTGTGCTATCAACTACAATTGAAACATTCCTCGTACATGAATGCTTATCGACTCCTGACCAATTCTGATTCTTCATTTGGCGCAGTGGTCAGATAAGCTCCAGAAGCTTGACTTCCAAGAGATGGTGATGTTTCTTCAGCATGTCCCTACTCATAATTGGATGGATCAGGAGCTGGAGATGGTGCTATCCCGGGCATATATGTGGCATACTGTGTTCAATAATTGTCCGAGTCACTTGGCTAGTTAAGTGAATTCGCACGTAAGTTGCAACTCTTCCATTTTACTGAGGATTCTTCAGCAACTTCGGGGAGATGGATGCAGGGTTTTATTTGCTTGGCAGAGGTAGTTTCATGGGTTCTCTGCCATTCACTATGGCTTCCGTGTAATTGTTTTGTGGTGGAAGCGGGTGGCTGTTTTGTGCTATGTATGAGATGAGAAAAGTGGACCTGTGTGCTTCAGTTTGCGACAAATTGCTTTATTCCGAGAGCGGCTCTCCCTGAAATTAGTAATCTAAGGTCCTGGTTGAAGGATTTGTATGTATCCTGTTTCAATTACTTGCAGCGTTGTTTATGTATGTGTTCATTGTGTACTTGAAAAACACGAAGATGATCTTTTTAGGGAACAAGGCGACTTTGAGGTGCCGTTTTAGATTCTGATTATTTACTTGTACTGTTCAGATGTGAATGAGTTCCAATAATATTATCTCTGAACAAGGTAATAGAAGGCAACACCTTGAAATGCATAATCTTTTTTTTCTCCAGGGACTCGTACGCGCCCCCTTGGTAAAGGTATGTTCAACCTTGCTCGTTTTGTTTGAGTCTTCTACCTGTGAGAATCTCGCGGCAGATATCCTCTCTCACGGTAATCATAAATTTCTAGCTAGGGAGATGGACTATAGCAAATCAATGCAAAGAAGTCTACGTAATCTTACCCAGTGTTTGGTGCGAGGAGAGCGAGATCTGCAGTTTTATCCGAGATATATGTTCATACAGGGAATATAGTTTTTTTTAATGTCATTTGGAAATAACGAATCTTTAATCACATGATTAAAAAGAATTACTGCTTACAACAAAGTTAACCCGTGAGCTAGAGATATGGACTGCATTTACATGGTACTTTAATGTGCAGTACAACAATAAGCTAGAGTTTGAACCAACTACGTTATGCAAAACCATATATATCAAGTACAAAAACCTGGAAGAGTTTGTATCAGCATGAGCAACGTAAAAATTAGGACCAGCTAGTGAATTGGTTAGCTACTTTTATCTGTATATATGAACTGACTACGCCCCAAATCATCAATCACAAGAAAAAAGAGTATGAGCTCATCCAAACGGCGAATTATTTCTTCCCTGAGACACCATAACGCTCATCCTATCAGACGAGGCAGCTGGTCTTCGAGCAGTTGTCACTCTCTCAAGTTTCGGCATTGATGTGCCAACTTTCTTCTCTTCCACAGGGAAGCTCAATGTTGGTTTCAAGTCATACATCTTATGGATCGAATTGCTGCTATGCACATGAGGCATATGATGCTGTTGATCTCTCATACCTCGATGACATGCTAAGTTTGTCGACATGCCCATATCTTGGAGACGAAGATCGTCTGCCCAAGTCACCGGACTTTTGCCATTCCCGCCACTATATTGATTCGACATGCTATTTTGATGTTGAATGAAGTCTTCTATATTCTGTGAGTGGTGGCCGATATCTAACTGTTCTGCTCCTCCTCCACCGCGACAGATGTTTAGATCGTGAAGCGAAGGGAAGTTCATCTGAAGATAACCGAGATCCTTCATGTCAGCGACATTGGATGACGAGGGATTCCCGGCTGCTGCTGCCATGTTCTGATCTCCTGCAAGAGTTTGGTATGCCTTCTCTAGTATGCCTTGCATGTACTTTCCCTGTGCCTCTATTCCTAACTGAAGACGTCGCTGGACCTACAACAAAAATTAAACCACAAAAGACAATGTGAAAAAGAGAGCAAAGGCATATCAAAACAACCAATGATTGTTGGTGGGTCTTGGAAACCAAAAGAACTCTAAGCTTGAATATATAGCAGTCTTTCCCACACGGTTTTCGACGTTCTTGTTCATTAATATCTGGTCCTCTTCCTTCCTTTCTGTTCAAACGAAACTTTGCCTAGTAGATCCTTTTGCAGATCTGACTTGGTGTCGTACTATGTTTCCGTTGCCTTATTTATATATTCCTTCAATTGTGTTATCATGAATGCGCGAGATATATATTCTTTATATAAAAGATCACAACTCACATAATTCTGTCAAATATATAGAGTGTGATGTGCACCAAGCTCTATACATGT
The DNA here is from genome assembly GCA_001925005.1 of Drosera capensis. Lineage (NCBI taxonomy): Eukaryota > Viridiplantae > Streptophyta > Magnoliopsida > Caryophyllales > Droseraceae > Drosera > Drosera capensis. The sequence goes on along the minus strand of LIEC01010573.1, from coordinate 66,418 downwards.
ATATATGCTTGCACCATATGGTGTGCGGTTGCACCTTAGCTGTAGCAGGCTTAGATCCGAGCCCCTTGCCACTCAGACCAATGTACATTCCTCGTTACATGATTAAACACAACAAAAACATTTCATGTTTTTGCCATTCAAGGGGGAAAACCAAAAAAAAGAGGGATATGAAAGAGATCAAGCACATGTGTGAGAATTTTGCTTACTTCAAGTTGCTCTTGGAGCCTCCTATTGACCTCCATTTGCATCTTGATTGCATCGGTTATGATCACATTGTTGCTGCATCAATCGATCCAAGCAGTTTCTATCAAGGCAATAATAAATTAAAATCTACTTATTTTTCGTTTTGCATATGAGACTGTAATTTATTTATTTATTTATTTGGGAATAAGGTGAGACTATAATTTAATAATTCAGACAAACGATATCATATGCATTATCATGTAAACAAAGATCTAATTTAAATTAAGTATATAGATGTACTTGTCCATGCCACGGCCCATAATTGATGATGAAGATGCAGCATTCCTATCAAGTTCTAAGCCAGATCCTGCACCCAATAACTAACGAGTAAAATTTGCTGGAAATGAAAGAATGATATATATGGTTGAAAATTATTTATAAAATTATTAAAAAAAATGCGCGAAATACTAGAGAAATATATGAAACAATGTAAGATAATTTATTTGTAAATGAATAATAATAATTTTATAACCATGTTGGATACTAGCTCCAAAGAAAGATAAAACCCTAGAGAGCATGATCCATATATTGATCAGATGAAGCCTCAAATAATCTTACCATCTTTCATTGAAGAGTGATGATCATTGAAATCAGCCTTGTGAGGTTGCTTGCCCAGCCTGTACTTCTAATCCACCCACAAAAAAATCACAAAAAATACATATGAAAATCAAATTAAAGCTCCATGTAATGTTTAAAGCAAAAACAACAAAAGAAATAACAAAAGATTAAAGCAAAAAGGGACTAGGAAGAAGAACAAGAAGAATTGCAGAAGAAGAAAAAGCTAGGTTATGAAATCAAAACATCAAAATGAGTGCAGTCATAAAAGCAAAATCAAAATGACTCGATTTTCGATAGATTTCGAAGAAGAAGAAACCTGGAGATGGCTCTTCAGGTGGTACAAAGTGAGTCCCTTAACTCCCATCAGTCTCATGATTGTCTTCGGCGTCGCCTCTACGCTTACACATAATTTAATCATTATATATATATATATATATGGTACATGATCATAGAAAATATTAATAAATAAAAATTCATTAATATTGCGAAATGAATGAATATGTTATTAATCATGATGATGATGAGGGTTTCGATAGTTCAACTGTACATACTGTCGGGTCCTCCGAGCTGATTAACAGCATCAACAAATCGGTCGTGGAGCTCTCGGGTCCAACGAAGGCGAGGTTTCGAATCAGTGGTGAGAACAAGACCTGAAGAGTCACCTGCTGATGCTTGTCCACCTGATTGTACGCCACACATGGAGGTGGCGGCTGCAGCTGTGGCGGCGTCTCTGTCGTTGAATGAGTTCATAGATGTTGAAGGAAGCTTATTCTTTGGATGGAACATTCTCCGATGATCAGTGATCAAGCTGATCCAGAGAGAGAGAGAGAGAGAGAGAGAGAGAGAGAGAGAGGGGAACAAATGCTATGGGAATGAGGAATAGGGTGCTCAAACTTGATTAAGCAAAGCTTCTTGTTAAGAGTATATAAGGCATGCGCTTTGAGAAAATCATTTATGTTTCTTTTTTGAGTTATTCACTGCGTCGCGAATTATAAACAAGAAAGGATATAAGGTTTTATATGAGTATTTGATTTCTTGTTGATTTTATCAAAAAAATCTGTATTGGTTTCGAGTCTTAAATGGCTCCATAGTAATGATTTAAAGTTGAATTGTTACTTGCATCAAATTAGGGTTAGGTATATGCAATGCTCACATATACATCCAAAATCATCCACTTTTTTTTTTTTTTTTTTGGATAAATAATCCAAAATCATCTACTGTATGAAGATTTTTTGCATGACTGTCCAATATTTAATTTTGAATTTTTTTTCAAAAAATAATATAATTACCCCAAGTCCTCTTGCATATTGCATATCCTATAGTCTAAGACAATGAAGATTAGAGAAATTCGAAAGTTTCTAAACAAACATCCATTTGTGCATTTGGCATGCATATGGTTAATTTGACCATGTCCTTCACAATAAGATCCAATTGGCTATAATGCTAGTTATCTTTACTGCAATACGAAAGTACCGCGATCAATAAGAAATCAACTCTACTATGTATTCATGACGGTTGAAGGGTTGTGTGAAATTGTTTCCTCTAAACAGACTACATACGTACGTATGTATAAGTATATAGCTAGTTTGGGAGGTTATCAATTAACATCATTTATTTTGTGAAGTTTGATGCATGGAAGGAACAAACTAGGCTAAAGAAACTTTGGATGTGAGGTGCTTGAAGCAAGGACCACGTCATCATCTTCTAAATGCTTTATTTTTTTTCTACCATAGAGGCTCGTCAATTTTTGGGTAGAGCTCCCTTTAATTTTTTGCTCTCTTTATTGGGTCTTTAGTGGAATAGAAGCTTGTCTCCATGGGATAAAAAGGTCATCTCATTGGCCAAACCCTTTATCAAGTCTCATCTCATATCAAAAAGAACTTGCAACAAGGACATCCACGCTGAAAATATTGGGTCAAAGTAAGGCTAGGACATAGACCTATCGAAATAATTTATAAAAAATATTTTTTCTATTTCATAATATAAATAATATTTATTTATTTAAATTGTCTTAAAATATATATAACATATTATATTTAATCATCTTTTCATATAAAAAATACCAAAAAAATATCATTTATTACAATACTCTATTCTTATAACTGATACAGTAAACCTCACTATCATAAAAAAAAAATATTCTTTCTATCGTCAAATTCCACACAAATTCAAAACACACATAAATCGACGTGTCGAGTTAAATCATTTTCTAAATTTTAAAACGAAAGGAGTAACACTTACGTTGTGCAACGTGTAATAAGGCTGATCATATATTCGATCGATAATTACTAGCAACCCTAATGTACGTGGCATTTCTCACCGCATGCAGCCTATCACCGCATATGATGCTACTTTTCGTGTATCAAAGATATAATGATATATACATGTCGAAAGGAACCTATTCATTTTTTCACACAAAAATTCATGCTATTTATATATTACTAAGGTGATACTCTATTCTATATTTTTAAATGCATGAATCCCCAATTGTATACATTTCATATATGATGAAGTACATCCCAAATTGAATAAATGCTTTCTTCCTGGACAATTAAAGGTAAGATTCTTCCATCTTTCCTCTTCTACTGAAACTTGTTTCTTTCGACCAACAAAAGAAAAAACTTGAACTCCACTCACTTGTTTTTCCCCCTTCCCTTCTGTACTCTTGATTGGGGACTAAAATGATTATGCTTGTTAAATTAGTCAATTGTAAAAAAGTTAATATTTCCTTCATCCCATAAATTTTATATGGTTTTAATTTTACATATGTGTTTATGTTAAAGTCGGCACACGTATTACAATGATCAATCGTAGTTTTATATAAATTTATTATGAAATATTAATGATTGTGTAAATTACGTATTTCAATCTAATACATGTTATAAAACGATCAGACGTGATTTGATATGAAAACAAAACTTGTATTCATACATATAGAATAATATAAATTAAATATGTATATATTGTAAAATATGTAGGACGGATGGAATACGATGTTGGTAAAATAGCAATACATTTTTTGTAATATGTATAAGGTAAAACGATAGACAACCAAATCTGACCACGGACATTGCAATATAGTACTCCCTCCGTTTCAAAATATAAACGGTTTGATTCGTCATATGGATTTATATGTGCGTTGAATTTGTATTAAATTTGACGAAGAAATAATATTATTTTTAGGATAGTTGATTTACATTAACATATATAAAAACGATTCAAATAAATAAATGTTACTTATATTATGGAACGGAGAGAGTAGTACATGAGACTATATAGTCTTTGATAATATACCTACCTGCTCAAACATATGAGTGAAAGTGAAATCTGATACTCTATATTAGAAGACGGCGAATAAATTTAAATAGATAATTGGCTACTAGAAATAATATCAGTACATGACTAGCCTGAGGTATGTTGCCACCACTATTAATGTTGATGATGTGGAAGAAGTTTAATTGTTTAGCTTAGGTTTCAAGCATCTTTATGTGCTCAGGGAATTTATTCTCAACAACGTGAATATATTCTCCCAAGATTTGAAGGTGAATATATGGGATACCCTCATCAAATGGAGCAACTTTTGCTTCGTTGGAACCCTCTTGTAATTCTTCCTTCCTGATCTCCTTGCTCGTATACTATAATGTGAATTTTTTTTTCTAACTTTTTCTTATAGTTAGTTCTTTTTGCGATTTGGATATATACTTGGACAACATATGAACCTTTTCATCGTATAATTGGTGCGTGGTCTTGCATATCGAGGCTATTGTTGCTAACAACTAACAAGTTGCGATCATTTTATAAAATGGCTATTGTATATAAAATATGATTTAACTTTTTTAACATCTGTTTTCTCAATATGAAAAACTTGAATTAAATCTCCTATTAAAAAAGCTCAAAATCATTTGGGCCAATAATTTGTTGGTGATGTATCTTGGATTGAAATACTACGACACAAGAATAAAAAAATGAAAGTATCTTGATATTCTCTCCGTCTCATAATAATTATAATGTTACGTAATAATTGTATTATTCATTACGTATTTTGATGCGTTACTTTTTATTAGTAAACGATATGATATGACTTATACTATGTTTGATCCAGGGTTATAGTTAATAACTTATACTATGTTTGACGTGTATAAATTTACAAAAAAAATCGTTTGATCGTTCCACAGGTTATTCGTAACGTAGTCAATTTTATTACTTACGTAGCCAAACGCTAGTAATAAATAGATTACTAACCCGTGCGCTACACGGTAAAAAATTATAACAGAGAAAAATAGTATTATATTAATTAAAATATAATTGTAATTTATATAAAATATTTTAAACTTATTGATCGTCTTATATTTTTAGCATAACTCAATTCAGATAATATATCATATTTCAAATATAATTTGATAACCTTCATTAAAATTTAAACATTTATAGATGAATTGATTTAAATTTTTAAGCTATATATTAGTATTTATATACATTGTTTATAATATGATATTCAAAGTCATTTTTTTGATAAAAATTGATGATATAAAAAAGATTAAAGATCCATTATAAATATTGACTGAAATAAAATTATAGTCAGAGATAGTTAGATGATTAAAAAAACCTTCTATTTTTTATAACGGTTGATTATTTCCATCTCATAAATAATTATACATATGTTATTAGATTTTTTTTAACTTTTTTTTTATTTTGAGAAGAGGATCTTTAAAAAAATTTCATATTTAATCTCAATTTTTTAACTCGTAATCAAAACCTAACATTAATTAGATAAAGATTTTTTTAAATTTAAATTAAACGGAATTACCTGGTTGTCTTTTATAAATTTTGAAACGACACAAATATCTTGTCATGTGAGATCATTTGCTATCCAGATGATTTGCCATCTGAATATTTTGTATAATTATGTACTATCTTCGTCCCATAATTATTATAACGTTTATCTCTTCGTGCATTATTCAATACGTAATTTGAGAAATTCGTTATTCATCTAAATGACACAATTCAAAATTCCAATTGGCCCACGATCATAGTATGTAACATTGACTATCATTAATATTTCATAATATTTTTTCAAAAAATAACATTTGATCATCACATAATATCTGTGTAACATTCTATCATCATGCGTGTACGATCAAAATAGTATAATTTTTTTGAACGGAGAGAATATATAATAGATATGAGATGGAATCTATTTATATATATAAAGGTAATTTAGTATTTCTTAAAACTAAAATTTGGTTTTTTAGTATCAAATTTTGTTGGTATCGTATTAATTATAATACTATGATTATATTTAATATAATTAATTTACAATGATTTTTTTTTATTTTTTTCATTTGTTCATCTATTTATTTTATAATAATATTTTATTTTCTCTAATATATATTTTATTGATATATATGTATAAAAAACTTGGTTCAGGGACCTGTGAGTGTAAAGCACGTATTGGCCCATATTGACACGTATAGGCCAATATTGACGAATAGGTGAGCACATAGCATAGCAAACCGATGGAGAAGATACGAAAAACAAACGCACAAAAAATCTGACCCAACCAAACCAACGAATAGAAAGACGACGACGTGGGCAATGAACGAGAAGCAGGGGAAAACAAATCCGCGTGATTTGAAGAAATAAATCGATATTTGACATTTCTATCAGGTCTCCCTATTGACTCTACCCACGAATCTCTACTCTTTCGCCGCCGGTACTTCTTCCTCGATCCTCCTCTTCTTCATCACCATCGTCTCCCATCGATTGTTTCTCCTCGAATCACAGTCAAACCCTAATTCGAGTTCCGATTCTGAATCCGATTACGGAGATTCTGGATTTTGGGAATCCCATCTTGTCTTGTTCATCAATTGCATAAGCGAGCTGATTGAATCGAGGAGGTTTGGTTGAGGTTTTCCGATGATGAATAATTCGAACGCTGCTTCGTCGACCGCCGTGATTGGTGCTGTCGGATCCGCCGAGGCCGCCGCGCCTAGGAGGAACTCAAAGAGACCTAAGTGTGAGCTCTCTGATCGTGCTGCTGCTGCTGGTTGTTGAATTTGGTTCTTGATATGTGTTCACTGTTTATGCTTTGATATTTTCGATGTCGATGATGATGATATGATTTTGTAGAAGACCATTGGAATCTGTTTGCATCTGTTGTGTCTAGGCTCATACCTGTGTGTTACAGTTTAGTGTTCAGATAGGAGATTTGAGCTATGAGAGTGACTAAGGGTGGTTTGAATAGGCTGGATGCATTTGACGATGAAGGGAATCGGACAAAGTAGTAGCCGATTAGGTAGGTGAGAAGGATTTACTATAGATTGAATACTTAAAGACTTAGAATAGTAGTAGTTTATTGTAACAAAGGATTCTAGCATCTTAACCTTGTAGATTTGGATCATTATTGTTTGACTCATGATTTCGATGCTCCGATTTGAGCTTGTGCCTCGATTGGATCTTATTGTAACTTTGGAAATCGAGATGTGTGTGCCATTGTTGTCTTAAACGGTAGTATACCTAAGGAAAAGTTTCGTGCAAGTAACCGGTATTGGGGTAGAGAAGTATACGCTACTCAGTGGAGATACAAATCTTCTTAGTGCCTGCATTTGATACATAAGTTGAGCCAACTAGGACTGTCCCTCGACCAGTTCTGTGCTCATATTGCGAATTCGCCTTGAGGTGGTTAGCACGGAGAGATTTGAAATGGTTTTATAGTGCACCTATTGGTGACAAACGAAGATGGAACAATCAACAGTCAATGTGCCATTCGCGAGCATATTCCTGCACCTACTCATTTCTCCTTGCATGTTTAGGAGATGTATTGATATGGTCATATGCACATGCCATGCAATATATGCAAAGACCTATAAATATGTTTGGAAGTGACTATGAGCCTGTTGATAAGAATTAAAGCTTACTAACTTTGGGAAGTTTCTTTCTCTCTCTTCAGATTCAAGGTTTACTCAACAAGAACTTCCAGCTTGTAAACCAATATTAACACCACGATGGGTAATGCTACTATGTCTACTCCCTACATATGTTATCTTTTGTCATTGAACTTATTTTGAGTACTTTCTGATTAACATGCTATGCGATTGTTGTGCAGGTGATCAGTGCATTCTTGCTTGTAAGCGTGGTTTTTATTCCCATTGGAGTTGCTGCTCTATTTGCATCACGTGATGTATGTTGTTTTCTTTCCTTCGCATGCCATGTATGTGCTTGTTCGCATGGATAATCATGAATAACCTTGTGAATTGTGATGTTAGGTGGTTGAAATTGTTGATCGCTATGATGATGTATGTGTGCCTCAAAACTCAAGTAGCTCAAAAGCCGACAAGGTTCAATACATTCAGAGCAACGCCACCAAATCTTGCAACATAAAAATAACAGTTAGTTTCCTAACTCTTCACTTTTCTTGGAAAAAAATGTCTTTTTTACTTGTTGATGACAGTCATTTCATCAAAGAGTGTTCCTCTTGGCTCTCGTCAATGTAATACAATCTCCTCCTCTCTTTTTTTTCTTTTCCCCGATGCAGGTGCCTAAGCGTATGAAGTCACCCATTTATATATATTATCAACTTGACAATTTCTATCAGAATCACCGCAGGTAATATATATTCATTTTGGTTGGATGATTAACTATATATTCATTTCGGAGTGTAAGAGAAACAGTGGGAGGAGACATTCTGGTTGCTATGCTCCTTTCTCTTTTTGGTGCCTATGCTTTGTTGTTTGATTGACGCCGGGCACTAGTGTTTTGCAGTCATCACTTTTTAGAAGCTGATGGTTCAAGCTGACCTTTATGAGATTCTTCAATGAAACATGCTGGCAAATCAATTAATTTCCATTTGCCCTATTATAACAGAAAAATTAATATGACAACATATAAGTGCTTTAAGAGCTTGGAAATATGAGGACAATTGCATGTCGAACCATTTTCTTTCTGAATAATAGGGAAAGTGGAAATACAAAAATATTGCAATAGAGATAGCTTTCATCAAGCCAAGAAAAGTGACCACATCCTGTTGAGATCTATGATTTCACTCGACCTGTGTTATTCGAAGGTGGGGGCAAGGGGCCTATTGATCCAACTAGTGGCAATTCTGGGCGTGTTCTTACTCTATAGAAGGTCCTGTTGCAGTGAACTGATGATCAATAAAATATGCCAGGTATGTGAAAAGCCGAAGTGATGCACAGCTGAGGTACAACGCTAGTGCCGATGATGTCAGTGCTTGTAAGCCAGAAGATGTGGCTAATGGAAACCCAATCGTGCCTTGTGGTCTTATTGCCTGGAGTTTGTTCAATGATACATATCAGTTTACTCTCGGTAGCAATAATCTGACTGTGAACAAGACGGATATTTCGTGGAAGAGTGATAGAGATCACAAATTTGGGAAAGATGTATTCCCAACAAACTTCCAGAACGGAACCCTCATTGGTGGTGGTCATTTGATTTCATCCATTCCGGTAAGATTTTATCATTTTGTCAGATGGAGTATTGATTCGCATTTCATACTGTGTTTTAGAGACCTTTTCTGTTCATGGTTTGAACAATATTGCTGCTACTATGGTTTGAGTCGCTTATGCTTTACTTTGACATACAATCTGACCAGTGCATTTATGAGTTGCTATCTTGTTTGTGCTATCCAGTCTTTCTGCTCTTTTTGGTGACTTCCATTTTTTGCTTCGTGTTAGTGAAGAACCTTTTAGTTCGTACAAACTATCATGCGTGTATTTTCCATTCTATAAAACTAGCAATTTAGACACCTGTGGGGCTTTTTCTTCATTTGAAGCAAAAAGGCTGCTAATATTCAGGAGATCTTTTCTATTGCATTTACCTGATCATAACAAAAAGATTCTGTGGTTCCTGCTTTCAAAAGTTTGATGGCGTGTCTGATGGAGAGACAACCTGTGGTTTGTTTCCTGGCACAGTTGTCCGAGCAAGAGGATCTTATCGTTTGGATGAGGACAGCGGCTCTTCCGACTTTTAGGAAGTTGTACGGGAGGATTGAACAAGATCTTGAGGCAAATGATGTGATACAGGTGACTTTGGAAAACAACTACAACACGTACAGTTTCAGTGGAAAGAAAATGCTGGTGCTTTCCACTACTAGTTGGCTTGGCGGGAAGAACAACTTTCTTGGCATTGCTTATCTGACCGTTGGTGGCCTGTGCTTCTTTCTAGCCATGTTGTTCACACTCATATATCTCATCAAGCCAAGGTATGGTTGTGGCTCACATTTGTTTACTTTGAGGTGGTCTCTAATTGGTTACTGTCAAGTGATTTTTGATTTATAGGTTCTCTCTGTTTAGTAGACTGTATTTTAAGCGAGAGCCGGTAATGCAGGGTTCATATCATACGTTAAGTTACAGTGGTTCTTGTTACCAGAGCAGTCTTTAATTGCATTATGCAGTGCACCCTTCTTATCTGGTGATTTTGTTGTTTTGTGTATTTGCAGGCGACTTGGAGATCCTACTTATTTGTCATGGAACAGGCTTCCTGGCGGACGTTGATCTTGCGGGGAAAATTTCATCTCCGTACATGTCGTACTTCATCAACTTATCATCGGCAGCCAGGTTCTCAGTAATGTATACATGTGCTATATTAAACATTATCGTTGATCTGGAGATGCCACTCTGGATTGTTTGTCCTCGAATTACAGTAGCTAATCTTGTGGTAATTTGTAATCTCAATCTGATTCTTTCCTCAACTTTCTGTTTAGCCCCTAGACCGGAAGAGTTCTCACATGCATTGTCCACTGTACACGTTATCTTGGAACTCTTTTAAGTGCGGCCACTGTATTCTCTCGCTAATCTGCTGGCGAACTAGCATCTCGCAAAGTATTATTGTTGTGTAACATATTATTCCTTGTTTGTGTAAGGCTATTGGGTTGCTATAGAGTCTTTCTTCAGGAAAACCTCTTAGGAACTTTTGATAAGATATTCATGATTGAACAATGGTTTTCTTGGGTAAGATGCTGTTAGTCACTTATGCTTAAGCTGACTAGCACAGGCCTTGACTTCATCTTAGATCAATTGAAGGATGCAACTTCGGGTCTCATCACAAGATGGCTATAGAAGTACTTTTCTGGTCTTGGGTCAAATTCGAAACAAAGGAACTCGGGTTGGTCTAAGTTCGGGCATTAAACAAGACACAGTAGTGCAACTCTTATGAAAATGTTTTTGCTTCCCATCACTGGTATCTTGCTTGAATCAGATGAATTGCCTCCCCAAAAGAATCCGAACGAGCAGTTCAGTTCATAAGTATATATAACAAGGTTTAATATAAGGAATGAATTCATCGTTGAAAATTAGCCTGCGTTGCAAAATTTTATGACTTCCTCTAATCTTGAACTAAAGCATCGGCGAACCCTGTCATGGCCTAAATGGGAAAAAGCAGCTGCTCGAGGGGTCACTTTGACAAGAGTGGGACGGTGTAAGATTTCTCAGTAGTAGATAAAATGGCATCCATCGTAGCCTGGAATGACAAGAAACGATCATTAGTAGCAATTTTTATTGGTACTTATGGGAAGAAAGAGAGTTGTTAGGAACAAGCACTGGTGATAGTAGTAAAATAGGAGAACTATGATCTGTCGGCTCATTCATATACCACTCAAATGTCGATCAATCGCCGTGGAAAACTATAGCTAGCAATGTGTTCTGAGGATAGTGTTGTTATAATGAGGTCATTCATGCGAAACACAGTTAGGATTACTCTATTTTCTTCCTGGGAATTATTCTTCATTAGGATGTGGAGCTTATTTGGATCAACAGTTACCACCATTGCAGTCCCTCCAAAATCACAGATTCCACCAGCAACTTTGGTTCTCTGCCAATAGCTGTTGAAAGCATACGACGCATGAGCAAACAGGGGTGTTGCGTTGATAGCAGGGTTCGCCAGGTTGGATCACAGAACAGTCTGCTCCCGAGCCACAAGCGTAGTTCATCACTTCCTGGATGATCAGGTCAGGCACCGTAGGCTTAGCCACACACCATAGAGAGCCCTCACTGGCTGGCGGTGGTGGTGGCACAGCTGGAGGAGGGAATACAACCGGTGGTTCGAATTCTGGTGTACTTGGCTCAAATCCAATAGCTGGCTCGGCTCAAACCCAGTGGGTGGGCTTGGCTGGAACCCGATGAGCGGGCTTGGTTGGAAGCCCGTAGGTGGGCTCAGGATGATCTCAGGAGGACTATGCTCATAAATAGAAGGCGGGCTTGGAATGGATTCCGGGGGCATAGGGATGACATAAGGCGGGTTTGGGCTCGGCTCATAACTTTGAGGTGGAGTAGGGGTTGTTACAGGTTCGGGGGTGGGCTTGGGATCGTCGTGATTGGGCTAGGAGGCGGGCTTGGCAGTGTCCCAAATGGGCTTGGAGGTGTGCCCTGTGATGGAGTGGGTTCACCAATAGTAGGAGGCAGTGGAGTAGAGGGTGTGCAGACACAGTGAGGTGGAGAATCTTCAGGCATGGATATAGGAGGGAGAGAATCATAGGGAGGTAATGTAAGTGGTGAGCCCAAATAGGATGATGAGGGGTTTAGTTCTAACAGTGAAGCTTCATCATCAGCTACAAGGATTTGTGATTCAGCAATCGTGTCGATGGTAACTGAACCCTTGGGATGTTTCCTCGCACCTGCATTGCAGAGATCAGTAGTTCAGGCAGTAACTTTCCGAACAAACCGAGTATATCAGGAAAAATAGAAGGTTCGACAGTTGTTCTTATTCATCGATATGCTAATCCACATTGTAAAGGACAGTAGCCACCAGGAGTCGGGCAATGCTGCAATACGCCGTTCTCTTTGGGTGATTCCGATGACTAGTATTTCTGTTTGGGTGATTCCTGTGAAATGTTTCTCATACGAAACTTGACAGTTAGGTGAAGGTCTATTGTGTATTGGAAAGGAGAGCATTTCGGACCTCCTAAGTCACGTTGAAATGTTCAGATGGCGTCTCTTCCCAGACAATCGCTCTTTGTACAACAATGATAGTAGTTGAAAGAAAGAAGATCAACTTACAAGAATGATTGAACAGAGTAGCTGCAATGGAGAGAACAAGCACGAGAGTGCCGCAGCCTCTTGCGCCCTTCATCCTTCTTGTATAGTATGCGGCGAAACAGCTATCAAATTCAGTGGCATTACATCTAAACTCAAATATGAGGCCCTTTATAAAAAGCAGCCACTCCTTGAGTCACTGTGAACAAGTATATACTGGCAAAGGCAACTAAGGAGATCTTGGGCTGCTCATGGAAATATACCTTTCTCATTCGGTACTTCTCCAAGCTATCACTGTCATATACACCTACTAGAAAACAGTCCGAAACCGTGGGTTTTATTGAAAAAAAGCCATTAAGTTAACTTTGATTCTCTTCTCATCGTCATCGAAGTTAGAATAGTGTTGGTAACCAAACTTAGTGATATGTGTTGATTTCGATGCTATGCAACGGAGATAAGACTACGCATATTTCGTTTTTTTCAGACCTGTCAATTGACGGAATTACCTGGGTTATTGTTGATTTCGCTGCTATACAGTAGTACCAAACAACAAATTGGAGTTTCAGACGAGCACACAATTTTAGGCGGATTTTGTAGTTAGACATGCTTCTGCTCTAACCTATGAATAGCCAATAGAAACTGAGTCGAGTATTCTGCTGTTAGCCATTTGGATAGTTCTTGGTCTTTTTTCCTAGTGATGGTTATGCTGCATTGCATGTGGAGCAGAGAGCAACATTTTTTGGCTTTGAGTAGAAAGGAAGCAAGGCTTCCAAAACCCTGAAGTGATGCTCCTTGACGCCCACACCTTGACGAGAAAGAAGAAAGTTAAGACAGCATAAAGTATAATCAAGTCCATAAACTTAAAGAGTGTGAAGGAGTTGAATATGTCCATGGATAAGATACATAAGCTTATGGAACTTTGATCAGGATCATCTTTTGATAACTCAATCACCGTTTAAATTTACGTCGTTAGAAATCGATATTCATCAACTTTAAGATCTATCTACAAAATGAGATTATCGGTGAAAATTATACAGAAAAAACTCTTCGTCTATTTATAAGTCTATAACCATTCTATGACAACACTAAACCAAAGGATAACCGTGATCAGCCGGCCCCCATAAAGACTTGGGAGTAGATGTATATCTATGACATGAAAATAAACTAGATAAACATATAAAAACGCAAAAATCTAGTTCGTACATAGACAAATAAATTACTCTATAATAGATGAATAACCATCACAAATTATATTTTCAAAATTCACATTAATTTTAGATACTTTCATATGATTATAACAATCCATTATGAGACCATGTAAACAAAGAGCGACCCTTATCCTAAATTGGAAAGCAGATCGTCTAACCGCACAAATGCTGTTTTGGATGATTTTTTGCTTTTCATTTAAAAATCTGAAAAAAAACCATGTTAAAAAAATATCAACCTCTTTAAAAAATAATATCTAAAATACTTAATAAAAATCCAAACAAAAAACAATCCCTAACCTACTAAACCTAAACCGTTGGACTTTTTAACGATCCAATCTTCAACTAAGAGTGATCCCAATTCTGCTAAATGGAAATATACTGTACAGCATATATCTCGAAGAGAGCCCATTTTGTTTCTCATTTGTGTGGTATCACAACTGTCAACGACGCACGACATTCCATTCTCATGAGCTTTGCTAGGGCTTCAATGGCGTCAATTCCGATGGATCCGTGTCTCCTCGTTCGATGACGAAGAACCAACGGGATCGATAGCTGCAAATACACTGACAAGTAGCGAAGCAAAAATGCCGGCGTCAGAGAAGGAACTCGAAGAGCAGCTCACCGAAGTTGGCGCTCGCCTCTCCTCGTTTCCCTCGTCCGTCGACGAGCTTCTCCCTCTCCTTGACGTATGCCGCCTCTGTCGCCTCTCTTTTTCATCATTTGTAGTGTGCTTGCTTGCTTGGTTTTGATTCTAGGGTTTCTGTTTTGTGATTCTAGGTTATGTGTGTTGTTTTGCTGGTTTTGAGTTTGGAAAAGAATTTCTGGTTTTTAGGGGTTTAGAATTGAGATTGAAGTGATGATAGGGAGATGATTGTGGGGGTGGAGTTGATTCATGAGTATGGTGGTGAGAGGGAGACTATGTTTTGGGGTTTGCATGTGCATGATTCGTGGGTTCGCAGATGTTCATTATAGACTTAATGTATATGTTGTTATAGAAGGGAACTTTTGAGGATTATATCGAATAGAGATTGGGGGATTACTTGTTCTCTTGCTGCTTGTTAGTCTTCAGCTCTGCGTGTTGATGATTCATTCGAGTTATGAAAGGGAATCGTGGGTACTTAGCTGGTTATGTACTTGATTTATTGGGTCATTTTTGGTGTGTTTTAACCTGCGTTTGTCTGGCACTTTTTTTGGTGAACTTAGCGCTTGATGTATCAGTTTGTCGGAACCATTGTGCTTGTCTAGCCTGTCGATCCTGATGTTTTGCACTAGCGCCCTACAGTGTTGTCTCTGTTTCACTACTGCTTTGTTACCATGTTCTGAAAGTTATTTCTAGAACATCAATAATTTCATCTGCTGTATCCTGAACCTGAACTTTAATTACTAACAAAGTAGGCAAGTTCCAGCATGCTCAGTGTACTTATGGCATATTTTTTGTGTACTTCTCCTGGTCAACGCCTCTTGGGTACTCTGTACCAAGTACACAGAAGACAGGGCAGCCTTGAAAGTCCTTTGAGGACTCTGTAAAGATAGTCATTTAATCTACTTCGTAGTAGCTCGATGGTGAGTCTGTGGAAATACATTGGTGGATTTTCCCATTTCCCATTTGCTTGGTCAATGTTGCTTATTGTTGGTCAGAATCTTTTTGTAGAGGCGAGCTTTCGATGCTCTATCGGCTTCATAGATATTTGTTTACTTCTTTAGCTTCCTTTTCGGTTTTTATCGTGAAAATGCTGGTATGTCAAGATTGTGTTGTGGACATAATTTTCCTGCATTGGGTGATTTGACTAATATTCTGTAGAAATTGGAGATATGTCTTTCAAGAGTGACTCAGGACCCGTCTGAGTCATTGAAAAAGGCACTTGCTCCCTCATTGAAGGTGTTAGTGGCAGATGTGCTCTTGAGACATGCAGATTTTGATGTGCGAGTTGCTGTTGCAGCTTGCGTAAGTGAAATAATTAGAATCACAGCACCTGAAGCCCCTTATCCCGATGACCAAATGAAGGTGTTTTTTACTTGCATTTTGCTTGATATAACTTGTCACTTTCTTGGTCCTTGTATATTCTATTTTTTGTGATATACTTCCCGTTTTCCTTACTTGTGCATCTGGTTTTCACTGTAGGATATCTTTCAGCTGATTGTATCGTCTTTCAAGCGGCTATATGATAAATCCCATACGTCATACAATAAGACGGTCATAATTCTTGAAACATTTTCAAGAGTCAGATCATTCGTGCTGATGTTGGATCTTGAATGCAATGACCTGATTCTTGAAATGTTCAACAATTTCTTTAATACAATAAGGTAAAGTATCACATCTTATTTGTCTGTGTCACTTTGTGCTTTGTTGACAGGAAGTGGTTGGATGTTGGTTTCCTACTGTCATTGGGTTGGGGGTTTGATCTGTTATTCTTGTGTTACTACATCTCCTCTAAGGTGTTAATGAACCTGTAGCCTGCAGAAACAATTATCTTTGCCATCATCCCAGCACCAATAACGGTCTGTGTCCGTCCTTGTCGCTGTAGCATCAACTGTCATATTTTAATGTCCATCTTTCCTTCCCTTGATTTGTTTTCTCGAAATCACTTTTGTGTAACACTGTAACCTAGTGGTGGTAGTTTGTGTCATACACGTGATTTTATTTTTTTGCTGATATCAAGTTGTGTTTCAACTGCCAGGGACGATCATCCTAAAAGTGTCTTTGAATCCATGGAAGCAATTATGACTCTTGTTTTTGAAGAAAGTGAAGAAATATTGCAAGAGCTTGTAGCTTCCATTTTGTCATGTTTGGAAAGGGATAATAAGGTCGGTTTAGTTCTTGATTGCCTCGGTTTTATTCTTCAAGAGGAGATGACTTTTTAGCTTTCATTGTTTCGAAGGATCAGTGATGGTTGTGGCTTTTCCAGGAAGTCTTACCTGTTGCTCAGGAGCTTGGGAAGAAGGTTCTTGAAAATTGTGCCTCCAAACTGAAGCCATCCCTGGCGGATATTATTAATTCATTGGGTAAATCTTTAGACAATTACATCAATGTTGTTGCGGACATATGCCAAGGGACACCTGGTGATGAGCTGAAAAGCATGAATTTTTCCGGGAACAACTTGGTATGTTTCTTCCTATGCTATACTCTCTCCTCCAAAGGGAAAAAAGAACAAGAAAAAAAAAATCAACATTCAGATGACCTGACACCTTTCTTTTCTACTCGTACTCCAACTTAAAACGAAAATCAAAGATGGTGGTTCGTTCCTTGATATGTAAGCCGCTCTTTTTGTCTTCCCCTTTTAATTGCTCAAGGGGTGAAGCTATTAGCTTATTATTAGAAATCTTGGACACGATAGCTGAATGAACAGATTTGAAGCCATTGATTGAATTGGCTCTTCCAGTGTCAATTACACTTATTTCATGCGGAGCTATTTTGGTTTACCCTGGTGTGGTATTGATGTCTTCCTGTGAATATCTTTGAGATATAAATGATAGTTTGATTACAAATTCATGTGCGAAGCAACCAGTGGATTGCTTTTACTTGCACCATGAAAGACTTTCTGACAACCGAGTTAAATGCTGATTAAAGCTTTACCTGATCAGGCTGCTGAGAATATTCAGTCCAAGACACCAGATAAAGCAGATGAGGTATTTTTTTCAACTCTTATGTTTCTTCAGTCTTGTAATTTTAAGCTTGAGCTGACAAATGTCTTGGATTAGGATGTCTTATGTGCTGAATGGAGATTCTTGTACACTTTGCTGATCAGGTGCCTGCCGAAAAACCATTGCAAACCGTTCCTTCTGATGAAGTTCCTGTAGCTGGAGTAAGTTCTCCAAAAGCAATTACTACCAATGGTTCAAGAGAAAAAGAAGTTGACGAGTCCTCAAGTGTTAAAGATTCCTTACCTTTGGCAAAGAGTGATGTGCATAATGATCCTCGGGCAACAACAGAGATTGACCAAATTCAAGCTGTGGCTGAGGAGAATACTAGTTCTGTGACCAAGTCTGAGCCTGAAATTCACAACAAGAAAAAGGGGCGGAAGCGTAATTATCTGGAAATTACAACAGAAACTTCTCAGACTCGTGCTGATAGTAATAATGAACAGAAGACAACAGATAATGATGGAGGTAAAAGCAAGAACACTTTGTCTTCTGCTCACAATAAATCAGCTGCGGATACTACCATTCCTTCAAAAAATGAGGACTCTAATGATCCGACCACTGCACCTGAAGTATTGGGAAATGAGTCTCTTGGTGGCAATCTTCCATCCCCAAGTCGGACTGTTTCCTATGAAATTCAGTCAAAAAATGTAGGTCAAGGAAGGAAGAAACTGAAATTGACTCTTCCACGATCATTTGATTTGGGTTCTAGAAAGATACTTGAAGATGCTCTTGTTTCTGAATCCCAAACAGACAGACAGACCGATCTTAAGGGTCCGACTGTTGAGGAAACTTCACATGATCTTCCTCAAGGTTCCGACAGAGAAGTAGGGAAATCCAGTGAGTTTGATGCTAAATCTGCCGAGCAGGCTGTCAAAATAAATGAAGATGTTGCCAGTCCTTCAGAGGACAAGAAGAAGAAGAAGAGAGAAAAGGGGAAGTCTCCATCTAGGGAAGTTGATTCGGGTTCCACAAAGAAACTTGAAGATGCTGTTGTTTCTGAATCCCAAACAGACAAACTGACCGATCTTAAGGGTCAGACTGCTGAGGAAAGTTTACGTGATCTCCCTCAAGGTTCCAACAGAGAAGTAGGGAAATCCAGTAAGTTTGATCCTAAATATGCCGAGCAGGGTGTCAAAATAAATGAAGATGTTGCCAGTCCTTCAGAGGACAAGAAGAAGAAGAAGAAGAAGAAGAAGAGAGAAAAGGGGAAGTCTCCGTCTAGGGAAGTTATCTTGGCAACTCCTGCAGAAGACATTTATAAAGTATTTCTCTTTTCCTTTCTTTTGCTCTTTTTTTTTCTTGAATTGACTTTTCTACAACCCTTGGATCTATATTCCGAGTATAACAAGCATGTCATGCATTGTATTGGAGAAACCTGTTTGTTCACCCAAGTCTTCATCAAAACCCAACAACAAAGATGAATTTGAGAAAGAGAGAAGTGCCAAGCAGAATTCCAAGAGAAAGCGTACTCCTGGCAAACTAAAGGTATGCACGTTTTTCTTTGTCATTTTCTCGCCAAGGATGTCTACCTTGCAAAAAACAGGACTGGCTACACCCTGCAGGGGACAATGCATAGAACTGAATACCTATTGAAGCTAGATTGAGACATAATAAAGCTATTAGATGGAACTGGATAACATGAGCAAGGGAAAACGACGAAGAAATCCCGCTGTTCTAAGGCTTCTTTAATCATTGAACGGGAAAAGTATCGATTGTACCTTGCCTAGAAGAGTATCCTAGTATCCTATAAATGTGTGCGAAGAAAAAATAATCCTGGAGTTATATGGCTTTAAACGTTTAGAGCTGGAAGAATGCTAGGCAGTCATTTCTATCTTCTTGTAACTTTCATATCTTTTGTTTCAGTTTTGATAATTTTCTTTCAAGTGCAATCAATCTTGATACGGTTGCTGATAATGATTCTTATGTAGATTGTAGATGAAGTCATTCCCTGAGACTGAGTATATAATACCCTTCCTTCTATTGAAGAGGATGAATTGAACTTCTACTTTAAAGTTTAACTTGGTATATTGTTCGTCTTGCAGGCACCCGAAGGTAATTCTTTAGTTGGCTCGAGAATCAAAGTGTGGTGGCCTCAGGACAAAAAGTAAGCTCTAACTTCTAACCAAAGGTTTTCATTTCCCTGCTGCTCTATGTGGAAAACCTTTGATTAAAGCTTCTACCCCTTGCTCCTTTGGCGTCTCTGTTGGTTTGCTTGAACATCTATACTCTTGGCTACTCTCATCTTAGGCTTGTCTGTACTGTACCTTGGGCTTGGGTCAAGGCTCTACACTAGGAGCCTTGGCTACCTTCAAGAAGTCCCTTGAGCAGCTCTCTATTTCTTATTCTTTTTATTTTCCTTCCAAAATTTTTAGCTATGGTGCATGAACTCAAGTATGCTTATGAGACATGTGATGTGCTGATGCCCCAGTCATGATTATTCTTTATCTTGAATTTATTTGAAATACCAAGCATCATGATGCCATTATCCAATGCGGCAGTCTCCTGCGAACTCATGGGTATGCTTGACGGACACACATAAAGTTTCTTTGTGTTCATGTTCATTATAATTTACTATGTAGTACTCACTCAGTAGTACAACAGTCTCTTTTCTCCGTCATTTCCCCTTTTCATTCCGAGAAGCTTAATGTTGAAATCTCTGAAGGACTGTTTTACACTTCGAATACTGATATATCATATTTCTTCACCATCTTTATGTTATCGATTTTTGTTGGATGGTTGTTGCTCCTTAGTCTATTTTAACGGTAATTCATTCTTTTGTTCAATTCTACCACTTACCTTCTCGAAGGGATATTTTCTAGGGGCTTCAGCGGCTTGTCTAGGTCCGAAAGCCCTTTGCCCATTGGTCTGCCTAACTCACTGCTCCCTATTAGTTTGAAAAAAATGTAAGAGGGAAAGTTCAGAAGTGTGAATTGTTCGGTGTGGTGGGCAGACACATTGTACACTGCTTGCTATTCAAAACGTTTCTACAAGCTTAGTTTACCAAAAACTTCTTAATTTGCAGGTATTACGAGGGAGTTATTGCTGAGTACATTCCTGAAAAACACAAGGTGATAAAATCTGTGTGCTTGTAATTCCTTTCAGTATGTTGGTATAATGCTTTAGGAGCTTTCTTTGGCAGCATATCCCGACTTTGTTTCATTTGTTGGCTCTGGCTCGTCCAGGTTACCTATGATGATGGTGAAGAAGAAATATTAGTTCTCAAGGATGAAAAATGGGAGCTAGTTGATGATAAACTCGAGGCTTACAAGGTAAGGTTTCCTGCCTCTGGGTATGCATTTTCATCTCTGTTTCTTTATTGTATTTACTGACACGTTCCACATTCAGGGCCATGTAGGTGAGGGTGAAATGCATGACACACCTTCCGAAATGTGAGTGCTATTTTCAATTAGTATTTACTCTATAACAGAGCTGCTGCCTTAATATCAGATATAGATACCTTCATATTGGTGTCTGTAATCATCGTTTGGTATAGTAATTGCTGGATTAGAATCCCATTGAAATTTGGAATTTGGTTTCTGCCGCCTATCCGGTTTTTGTACAGTGTACACACTTTTATGTGGAATGTTTTGTGTTTCTGGAATTTGAAACTTTGTCGGGATGTTGGAACTACAATAGAAGAAACTTTGAATCCCATTGAACTTTTCTGAATGACGAATGCACAACTCAATTCTTTACTCAAGTTTTCCCAGATATATTCTGACGAGTCAATATGCTGTTGAATTTTTCTCCTGCAATATTCAGCCACAAAAACAAGAAGGCAAAGCTGAACCCAGAATTAGCTACCAAGCAAGCAAAGAAACCTAGGTATATTGTCGTGGTTCATCTGTTAGCACTTCATTCAACTATGAATTTGAGCATCCGATGTTTTCATGTGTGATGCTCCTGCCAGGAGTGGAGCCACTCCATCAAGCAAACGTGAAGCGACCACTTCTGGCAAAGGTGAAGCCACTCCTTCCAGCTCTGTGTACAAGTCGAAGGACGAAGGTGATGTGGATTCCAAGGTAGCTACTTCAGAAGATGAGAAAGGTGCGAAATCCAAGGATAAAAAAGGTGGTAGATGTGCAGATGATACCTCAAAATCTGCGGGAAACTCTGAGGATGACATGGATATGCTCCTTTCCAGCATCAAACCAAAAAAAGGAACATCAAAAAACGTGGACAAGTCCAAAACCACAAAAAGCAAAGGCAAGCCATCAGGCTCGAGCAGTGCCGGAAAGCCAAAATCTGATTCCTCCTCAAAGGGGAAAGGCGAGGTTGCCAAGAAGTCTGTTGAATCCACGAAAACTCTTGAATCTGGTAAGGCAGAGCCGATAAGTTCGTCAAAAGGGAAGAAGGGCGACACAAAATCTGGGAAGAAATGATTGTAGAGAAGCTTAGATTAGGATTCTCTCAGTTTCGCTGATCCTTTGAGCAGTTTCATTACTGCCATACTCCATGGCAAGTTAGCAACAATGTTATAGGTTTTGACCTTTTGTATAAACTGTTGACGTATGGTGGATACTGTTATCTAGATGCACGATTAGCTTCGAGTGCCAAAGATATGGTTTAATTTAGAATATCACTGGATCAGAACCTGGTAGGCTAGTACGGATGATATTGGAGTTGCTAAGCAGTTTAATTCTAGGTTTTGTGTACTCATCTCATCATCTTCATGTTTCCATAGCTTCTTGTTGTATGATGTATATCATGTTGATAAATGTTGTATGGGGTATCTGGTGACTGTCACAGTTGTTGATTGCAGCTGTTGGAGTTGATGATTGCAGGAACTGAGATTGCTGGTTTTGGTGGACTGGCTCATCCATTTGTGTAGATATGTATACATGTATCGAACTCTGTGACTTACCTTGGCTTGGAGTTGATCACTGATGTGAGGTCCTGGAAACATATAAACTAGGTGTTGGTTTCTACCTATAGCCCTTACTGCGTCTGGATAGAACTGAAGAAAAGTAGTCCTCCGATTCATCGAATAAATGTCAGTTTTCGGGCAATGTCGATCTTGTTGAGAAGTTAGCAGAATACTTCTTTGTATCCATATCTCGTCGCAAAAAATATGTCTTGCATTTTGTTCAGCACAGATTTCTTCGTATCTATATAGCATCGCGAGTGAACACTAGAGACGTTCACGTAACAAACAATCCCTGAATAAATAGTCTTCGTCAATCCCTCCAAGGCAGCACTGAACAACCCCCGAGCAATCTGAGTGGACAAGTTCAAGTTCAAGTTGAAGTTTTATTTTTGGACCCGTTCTCTTTTTTTTTTTTTATCAATTTCGAACCCTTTTTTTTTTTTAACATCAGTGGAGATGAATCTTCACAGTAAATTATAAGGTCTCCATTTACACATTTGCCCTTCCCAAATATCCCATGAATCCCACCCCAATACAGAAATGAGAATAAAAACGCAGGGGCATCCTCGTAATTTCACCCAGTAGCCGTCAGCGAGTTAGTGCTATCCAATGTGGGACCACAGATACTATTCGTCGTCACCGATGAACATATCTCATCAGCATTATTGATTCTCGAAGAAAAATTCATCCGACCAAAATCCAACCATTCAATCGAACGATCTCAAGAGAGAGGACGACGAATCTGCTCCAGAAAAAATTAGGGTTTTTGTTCTTCACTCCTCCAATCATGGTAGATTCTCTCAATCTCTGCAATTTGATTTTCATATCTTCTTCATTTTCAGCACATGAATCTTGTGTTTATTCATTGCAAAGTTCATATTTTTCTTCCAATGTTGAACTTTGATGAGATTTTCAGCTTGCCCATGAGGGGTAGGAGAATCGAATTAAGGGTTTTGTGGGTATTTTTTTGGGTTTGTGGTAGCTCTAGGTTTGGGATTCAGGGGAAAGATTATTGCTTTCTTTTGTGTTTTTGTGGTTGGATTGTTTTGGTTTCTGACTTGTTTGTGGATTTGGTGGCGGTGGTGGCGGTTGATTTGATAGAACAAGTTGGGTAGAGGTCATCGTGACAAGGTCCATCAGTTTGTTGCTATAACTGGAGCCAGGTACTGCTCTTGTTTCGTTTGGTGATGATATTTGAGCTTTGATGGTAGCACTTATGTACTTCAATTGAGTCAGAGGTGTGAGATTAATTGATTTCAAGTAGTGCGATTAATCTGGCAATTGATATGACTTGCTGCGGTCCTAAGCGGAGTGATAAAAGTCTGCCTATAGTATCTCTTTATGAGGTTCATAAGGAGATGCTTTTAATGTTTTATTTTATTGTGCTGATGGATCTTTTGCTTTTTTCTTTGGTGTATTTGTCCTTGTGAAGTGAGGACGTTGCTCTTAAAGCTTTGAAGGCAAGCGAATGGCACCTTGAGGGAGCATTTGATGTGTTCTACAGTCATCCCCAACTCAGATCAAAGACGGACAATAGACTTTTGGAGGAGCTTTACAATAGATATAGAGGTGCAGTTCCAGATTCCAGTTAATCTCTTCTTTGCTGTATAATGACATACTGTAGTCAAAGTTGGGTTTTTGTGGTGGGGATTTAATTTTCGTTTTGTGATGCATCATTGTTCTTTTTTAAAAAAGAGAAAAAGAAAAAAAACCACCATCATTATTATTGTCTTTCATTGCATATCTATCACGAATTTCATGCATATGTAAATTGGTTAGAGGTTCTGGTTGGCTGCAGAAATGAACATGGAGCCATTTCATGGTGTTCATGTGTTCTCAGAAAAGACAAATCATATCTCAAACAGTTTATGAAAAGTTATTTTCGATGGTTATCTATTCATTTTATTCAGGCAAAAATGAAGTATTTTTTTCTTGAGCATTCAGCACTTTGTGTATGACATTACTAAGGTTATTGGATTGCTTTTATCCGTATTCCAGATCCCTATGCGGATATGATAACAGCTGATGGAATCACTTACCTTTGCAATGATCTCATGGTAATATTTACTACTATGCTTTTGTATGTTGCTTCATTTTTGTTTGGCATATTTAGCTCCAAATTTGTTGTTTTATCCACGTTTCAGTGTAAGAGTTGCTGATCTACTGAATTCTCGTTCTCTTACCTATGTTCTTGAATAGTATTTAATTCTACATTTTTTCTGCTGTGCAGGTGGATCCGCAAGACATTGTTATGGTAAGTATCACATTCTAACTATGCTTCTTGGGGATGTTGCCCTGATTTGAGTCTCTGTTCACAAAAGATGTTGGAAATGTCTGTAGTTCATTTGAGCTTTGGCTCTATCCACTTCCTCTCAAAATTTCTCTTGGAAATTCGATATGATTGGTACTTAAAGAGCTAGATGATTCTGAAATGAAGCACAAGAGATTTTCTTCTTCTTCTTCTTTTATTTTTTTATGTGCTGGTTTTTTGTGATCATGCCTACTTTTCCTGCAAGCTTGCATTGGAAAACTTCACTGGTTATTGTAAAAATTAAGTTCGTCCTATTTACTTTGGAAAATTCGGGGCTGGTTAAGTTTGTCAGTTCACAATCATCTACCTCAAGCCCTCTTACTTTTATGTATGCCATGTGTCTTGAATTGATGTTTTTGATTTTGGATTTTGACTCCCCAGACACTTCCCTACTGTCTTGCATAGGAAGTGGTTGAGTGTAGTTGAGCAGAACATCTTGGTTCCTTCTTCTCATTCAGAAAGTAGAATAGTTGTGGCTATTTTGTGTCCGCTTTGCTTTTATCATTTTCCAGGTTTTATCTTACGGATGGTGGAATTTTTTTTCCCATCTATTTCTTGATGTGATCATACAAGTTTTATGTAGGGATAGATCACCATCTATATTCCGTTTATATATACCAATATTGAGTAAACATGTATTGGTTTATCTTTATCATTCGCTTTTATTCTGGTGATGCCTTGATCCATATGATAAAAGTCGTTCCATTTACTCCATTTTTTCAGTTGGTTCTTTCTTGGCATATGAAAGCTGCTACGATGTGTGAGTACTCTAAGCAGGAGTTCATCAGTGGGCTGCAGTCGTTGGGGTAGATTTTGATTCAGTGTTTTTTTTACTAGCCACTTGAACTATGGGGCTCTCTTTCGTAACTTTTCTAGTTAAGTATTGGTGTTTGACCTGTGTTTATGGTTCAACAAAATCCTTCATGTAACAGGATAGATTCTCTGGAGAAATTTCGTGATCGGATACCTTACATGCGTAATGAATTGAAAGATGAGCGTATGTCCAACCATGCAGAACTCTTATTATCTTCGGAGGCTATAGCTTATAGATCCTCTTTTTTAAGTTTAGTGCTGATTTGCATCTTGTTTTCCTTTCCTTTTTGATGATTATCCAGTTAAGTTCCGTGAGATATACAATTTTGCTTTTGCATGGGCTAAGGAAAAGGTATTTTTTTCAAGATTCTTGTGGGAAAGTTATTTTATGTCTCAGCTATATTGATTTTCAGGTTCTGCATGGTGTTCTTTTCTTCGTATTGTGAGGCTTATTATTTTTCCTTTCTGTTGAAACCTTCAAATTCCAATTGTGTACCACTGAATGTGTACGAGCTTCCATGTGTTCTCATCGTAAGCGCAATTTCTGGCTTTTGGTATCATCATGCTTCATGAAAATAAATAAAGGGTCGTGCCTTCAAGCTGTTAAATCCTGGGAGTTTATTTTATGAGATGGGAGTTGATGGAAGTGAAAAATTGTTGCAATAAATTGATGAGTTGTGGAAGCCCAGACTGACGGTATTTTTGCGTTTTGGTTGCTGTGTGTTTACTGCTCACATCATGCTTGCAGAGAGATTCAATAGATGGTACCTCATAATCCATGCTTGTGAAAGAAAGAATGTCATTGAGCAATTTCAAACATGGTTCTGTACTAAAATAGATTCCTGCCTCATGACTTTCCTATCTTTTCAATAAGAACCAATCTGTTCTGTTTTTCAGGGTCAGAAGTCTTTGGCATTGGATACAGCTATTGGGATGTGGCAACTACTATTTGATGAAAGGAAGTGGCCATTGATTGAACATTGGTGCCAATTCCTGCAGGTAACTGCACAAGATATGTGTCAGAATCCGTCTGTTAAATCTTCTGGTAATTTTTTCAAAGATTCAGCGGAAGATCCTTCCAGTTGGTGGGTGATATCTAGGGAAACATTTGTGGTGGTTGAGCTTTTGCATTTAAAGAGGGGGAAAATTCAGATCATATACCTTGCCATTAAAGCTTTTGTAACCTTGGTTTCCTCTCATTTATGCCAGTCAATTGTTCGGGAATTGGAGTTTGGTTTGATTTATACCAAATTTTATCTTGATGGTTCTGGTTGGAAATCTGTGTTGGAAACTTAGTGGTTCAGTTATCGTGATTTTCATGTTATCTCTTCACTCATGCTGTAATTCTGCATCATGTAGGTGCGACACAACAAAGCAATTTCAAGGGACACTTGGTCACAACTGTTGGAGTTTGTGAGGGTAAGATTTAACCGACTGGATTATGACTTTGATCATCTTCAGAGCTCTTTGTCCTTTTGATCTTGGAGCTCTTCTTCAGTACTTTTGCCTGTCCATTGTTCTATTCACAATCATGCAAAGCTGCCAATAGCTTGTGTATTTTCTTTTCTGATGCAACGCATGCATTTCTGTCACTCCAAGGTCTCAGCTTCTTTTGATGCTGCTTCAGCATGAAAAGTTGTACATAATCCAAGTATCCCACTTGAGCATAATTGTATTGGCGATCAGTCATTTCAGTTGCTACTTGGCGCTGATCTATTATATGCGTCTTATATTGAAAATTTTCCTTATAATTGTACATCCCCTCTTGCCTTTTGTCAGACGGTTTACTGGTTTGAGCTATCAAAGGCACGGTTTTTCGAAATCAACTTGAAATTCTCAATGTTGCAATCTGGCATTATGAAATTAACTGCCCTCTTCATCTCTTGGTTTTATGTTGTGCAGAATGTTGACTCTCAGTTATCCAACTATGATTCTGAAGGTGCTTGGCCATACCTGATTGATGAGTTCGTGGAGTACTTGCTCGAAAATGGTATCGTCCAAAGAGGGTGATCAGACATTGAAATCAATGGAACCAAAACCAGCTATTGGCTTCTGGGCTACAATTTCCCCATCAAGGTGGATGTGTTATGGTCATTGTAAGGCAGATGGTGGTTTGTGTCGCTGTAAGTGTGAGTATGTGATTCAACGTGTCTAGGGGCAAGCTACCATGTCGTAACTCGTAAGTGCATACGAGTGGGAAATGAACATACCATCAATCTAGGCTTGTTCCTGAGGACTCTGTCAACTTTGATTTGCTTGTGTTTTCCTAAGTGCACGATCTTGAAGTTAATTTATTAGAGTTGTGTGATTTGCTTGGCCAATTCCATGGACTTTGAATGAGTTGCGATTCTTCCCAGGTACACGAGGACCGATGCATTAATATAGCTAAAAGCCATAGTCAGACAAATTTGTTGTCTTGCAAAAATGTTTAGCTGAGTGTCGGTGAAGACTCTTTCCCTGATTCAAATGCGTGAGAGTTGAAAAACTGATGCAAGTTGTGCTTGTATTCCCTGATGTTATTTCGATCCAGGTCTCAAATTACATAAATGCTCGAGAAAGAAAGAACAGCTTCTCAAATGCATCAAACTGCAATAAATTCCTACAAAATTCTGTTCTCGTCTATGAACTGGGTTCGTAATCCGGCACGAGTAGAAGCAGCAGACTCATAAGACATCTTGCTCAAGAACCAGGGCCAGGAGGAGGGCCGGCACCGCTAGCTTGTGCTTGATAGCTAGCAGCAGTTGCTACACCGTAGTTTGTGGCTGCTCTTTGGGCATCAAAGGTCGGCGGCCTCTGAACACCATAAGTTGGTCCTCGATGAGGATTGAAAGCAACTCCTCCTTGAGCATCATATGCAGGCATAGGTCCCTGTTGTGGATCGTAGCCACGGACCCTGGGTGGTACATCATAACCAGGCCTAACAGAACCTTGACCAGGCTGAGAAGTGCCATAACCATAGGTTGGAGTACTCCTGTCACTGGCGATGGGATTGGCATTCTGAGGCGCATGTCCCTGTCACCCAAAACAGATGGCAAACGGAAACTAAATGAGGATCTGTTGAAAGATACAGCACGTGTATCCAGCATAAGATGTACTCCTAGTTTTTATCATCATTTTGAAACTCAACTGGCTATAATGTTAAGCACTCTGGATTCCAAAAATAATGAAGTTGTGTTGTACATATAAGCAGGGATTCTGTGACCTAATATCGATCTCCAAAACATCTACTGGCAAACTAAAGTCCACGACAAGCTAGGCATAATTCTGGAATAAGATTGAGAACCAACTGAAGTACCTTGGTACCCAAACAAAGCTAAAAAGAAAGATATGCCATATACAAGCAATGTTGGGGACACAGAATAAATCACAAGACAAGACAGAACAAGCAAAACACTAGGGAAAAGCTAAATAAGAGGGGAAAATGTCACACCTGTGGAACACTGTAGCTACTTCCATAGGCATTTTTCCCCACAGTGGGATGCCTATAACTATCGTTGTCACCGTAAACTGCAGCAGCAGCAGCACCACCACCATATCCAGCAGCACCACCACCAACACCATATCCGGCAGCACCAACACCATATGATGTACCTACGTAGTGGTTTCCGACCAAATGGATGACAAAAAAGTTGAAACATGACCTGAGGTTTTAAAATTTGAATGAGTGAGAAAATACAACTTATAGGTTATACCTGCTTTTCTCTCTATGTTAGCGGTATTATTTAGCTCTGCACGTAGGTTCTCCACCTCCTGAGCCATGGTCATGTAGTTTTTCTCCATTACTTGAAGCGTTTCAAGATGGTCATTGTACAATTTCTTCTCATAATCAAATGTAGCCCTGCATGGTCCAAATAGTCAAAGATAAGTCCCAGGATGACCAAACATATTCAAGAGAGAACGATGCCACAAAGATAGGAAATCATCAGTAACAGGAAACTACTGCATAATAGCTTTCACCACTTGGGCAAGCAGATATGTTAGAATGATCAATTGTGCATCTTTTCATGTTTGAATTTATCATCTTGGAATAATCACTTGACTGAAAATCCATAAATCTCCAAAAGCTCCCAACTTTCATATCCATCATCACCTTCAAGAACTTCAATCCCAGCCACCAATGGAGGCTGATCATTTTACACAGAAACCTCAAGTAGCCGATTTCTTACATTACTTAGGCAAGATCATAATATAAACCTGCAGTGCTGATATTCCTGCCTCAGGCCATCAAGTTCAGCCATTAGAGCAGGCACTTGCTGCAGATCTGCACGGGCCTCTTGAAGATCTTGACCCATTTGCTGTACTTTTGAAAAGAGTTGCTCTCTCTCCTTCACCAAGCTTTGGGCCTCCTTATGTGCCTGTTGAAGCACCAATTTTATAGACTCAGCTTCTCGCAGTTCGGCTTCTAGCTTAGATGTCTTATTTACAAGCCCCCTCTTCTGTTGCTCCCTTTCAGCTTTTACAGATTCTGTCCTGGCTTCTAACATATTCAAGTCTTGTTGAATGGCAGCAAGTTGTTGTCTCAGGGTACCGTGTGTTGCAGCAAGTCTCTGATTCTCTGTTGCGAGCTTCTCCATCTCTATATGCTGTGCATGAGCCTTCTGCTCAAGAACCTCCGTAGGGGGCAACATATCAAGTGGAGAAAATGCACCTGGTGGTGGACGCATTGGCGGACCACCAAAAGGCTCAGCATGGATCATTCCATGGGCTGGATGTGAAACCCGCATATAAGGAGGAGGCATACGACCTCTGCTCCCCATCTAAATCACCGTTAGCTTAACTACAAAAAGCAATAAAAGGGAAAATTCAAGAGTCAGCAACATAACAAACAAGTTCTGATAGCAATATAGCATCTATTCAACTAAAATTGAAGCTGCTAAATGGTTCTGTCATGTTCATACTTAAATCATTAAGAGCTTTTCACAGGGTCTGTCAATTTGTGAGCGAATACACATAAAATCAAGGGATCTCTTCGCATGACTAGCCATGGTTACTAACAATGCCTACCCTTTGACATTGTGATATGCCACTAGAGAAGTTGAACAACTCAGGAAATGACATTGATTTCTATAAGCTGCATAGTTCTATCAGCTCTAGGATACAATGCAAATCTATCAGAGACTCGGGACCGATATTCAAAGTAAGGAAACAGCCTGAAACTTGAATCGCAAAATCGGCGTGTGCAAACCATAAGCAACGACAGCATCCCTTAGATCCAAGTCTAAAAAATGTAAGCATCAGGCTTCATTCACATCTCCCGTTCTCATACAGGTTGGCCATTCTCTCCATTCACATCATCGAGTTTCAGCTCACAAAAAACAAGCAACTTCCTTCACCAAACACACATCACACCACCACTCACACCCAAAATCTAAATTCCACCGATCCAATTCACCACCACCACAAATCAACCAACTAATCAAATTCCCCAAAACATCAGTCTCCCACGTTAAATTACCCTAAACCGAGAACACAGATGAATCGCGAATCAAAGGGCTCGCCTCGAGGAAACGCGATGGAGTTCAGAAACAGAGCGACGATGAGGAATGAATGCGAGGAGAAGAGCCGACGGCGAGGCGGTGAATGGTGTCGACGCCGGCGACGGAGCTAGCTAGGGTTTCATTCGAGGGTATTCATCATCGGATTTTTCCGCCGGAGTCAAGGCTTATGAGAATCGGAGTCTGATGAGGCCCACGAGTCCACAGCACCCCAATTGACTCGCTGCTGTTTTTTTTTTTTTAAATTAGGATGAAGATTTTATTAAATCAAAATAAATTTTACAAAGGATAAGTATACAACATTAATAAATTCGAACTTCACGGTTTGGTACGAGATCCAGGTCGTCACAGATTAAACTATTTATTTAATTTATTGTGTGGATTTTGTTGGTAGATTTTTGGTGTGTATTACAAATACAAAAGTTTATAGTATAATCCAATGTTCGAAAAAATCCATTGATTTTGATTATAAATTTATTGATCTAATCTTTATATTTGAGTTAATATATTTTAACGATCCGATGGGATTGATTTTAAATCAGTTTATCAATTGATTTTACTAATTTCATAAATACATTTAAGTTGTTTTGTCAATACAAAAATTATCTTTATATTTTTTTAATTTCAAAATAAGTCACATGTTTAAAGAAATTGGATTTTAATAATGTGTTCTCTTCATATCCTATGCTTAACGAAA
Source organism: Drosera capensis (assembly GCA_001925005.1). NCBI lineage: Eukaryota > Viridiplantae > Streptophyta > Magnoliopsida > Caryophyllales > Droseraceae > Drosera > Drosera capensis. Next base: position 34,597 of record LIEC01010573.1, on the reverse strand, counting down.
CGGTCTGCACTTGATAAGATTATATAGACGTTTCTTTGATTTGTTTTTATATTAGGAGAAATAACACTTAAATCCTCTTCACACATAGCCCTCTAAAATTTGGAAATGTGCATATATCCCCCTCTTGAGGGGGGTTTTGCAGAAAGAAGAAAAAATGTTTTTTTTTTCAGATACAAAAATGTTATTTCTTCTGATGAATTCTTTGTTCCCTGTGATCATATGATCACGCAGCTCCCTTGTTCCCTGCAAATATATGATCGAAAATGCATCAGAAACATGATCAGTCCACGACGCATTGCTACGTATATGCAAATCAGCTTTCTACATCTCCCAAAACCAAATGCTAGGGGAATACAGAGAACTGCAAAAGTTTTACTTAACATTGCCCTCAAAATGGGGAACTGATGAAGTGACCACTTTCACATGATTCAGGAGATGGGGCTTTGTCTCCATAAAAAGCAAAGTCGATTTACCTTCCAATGTCTTCATAATTACTCAGCTCTGACCTCAAACTTGAGCCACGCAGGGCCAGCCTCATTCAAATCAACATTCTTCGGACCCAAAAGGCAAGCCTGAACAACGAATTTCGGGATCTTTCCCTGTGCAAAACCATTTTACTGCTTCAGCAACCCGAGTTCGGATATTTCCATGTGTCGCTAGACGCTAGATATAAGCATGAAATCATACCTCCCTTCATACTCTGATAACAATGCCATATAGGCGGCCCCAAAGTACATTGATACAAACGGCCGCTTCAGGTCCTCAGCAACCTAACTCTCTGTATACATGCATCAAGGAAGAATAAGCATGATATCCAATGAGACAAAGGCACCGACTTTTATAACAGCAGAGCATTTTAATAGATCTCCATGAGAAGACTCGCTGCTCTATCTGATTCGGAAAATCCAAGCCAAGGAGATATGATCTCTTGTGGAAACAATTTTTCATAGGATTCCCCATTAACAGTTTTCTAACAACACCACAAACAGGTGGCAGTAACTTTGTGCAAATACTTCAGGATGGAAAAAGGTAAATCAGTTTTCTAACATATGACCAATTTTGTGAAATACATTCTGATTTTAGATTCAGATATAATTCCTCCATAAATGTGATATTCTTAGTTAAGATTGAGTGCAATAAAAAATTTAAAACTAACAATGTATAAATAAATTTAACTAAATTCTTATCACTAAATCAAGAAATATAATTTTTGTCTAAGTGAGACGATAAAAAAAGATATGATAAAAGAGGAAAGAAATGGGCCAGGAAGAGCCTAGGCTCAGTCCAAGATACTGTACAAGTGTACATAAAATGCATAACAAGGAACCCAGCATCACCCAATGTACACAACCTTTCCTTTTAATTTTTCAAATATGATGAAGTTTGGACTACCTTTCTTTACAAAACCTTCTAGTATTTGGACAATCACAGTCACAGTAGGCCAAATATTATGGCAGAAAAGTCAGCTTATAAACTACATATATATACAAAAGAAGAAACCTCATTTACAAAGGCACAACATGTTGGAGTTCCAGTTGGAAGCCTGATCAGGCCACCCCTCGTTCCTATGTTTCTGAACTTGCAATCAACCTCTTCATTGACGACTATCCATTCTAACTCCCTGGAATCAATTCGATCCCTGTACTGGTAAGTTGTTCATGTTGCGAGCATCTAGTCGAATGGATCAATACGTGGATTGTGCTCACTTGCCATAGCCATGCCCGTGCAAAGACATGTGGGGCACATCACCTATAGTAAACAGCAAAAGCCCAGGTCAAACGTAGCAGATCAGAAGGACAAAATAAGTTTTAGGAGCAAATTGATCAGTCTCGAACTACCCTGGTAGAAAAAAATCGGGGAATCAGAATAAAAGAACCTACGGTACACTTTACGCAGTGAATATGCTAGTAGTTGATATACTCAATAACTAACCTTTCCAGCCCCTGAACAGTTTGGGCATCTTTCTGTTGTTGACGGGGGAAGAGGCTCCTCTCCATCATTCATGGTTGACACGGGCTTGATCAGAACTAGGCTTCCTGTGCTAGAACACCGAGCACAACCCAGGTATCCTGCGACGAACAGCAAAAGCTCAATTCAGAAAAAAGTCATGCATGGATAGCCAATAGTATGCCAGATATTCAACATATCAGGCATGTATTTAGCACAAGGGTGGTTTCCTGTGGTTTATTCAGATACCATAGGTGAGCCCGAAATAGCTTCCTAAGCCATGCTAATCCAAATTCATTTATGTATGCTGGAATTGAAGATGTAGCTTGTTGAATGAAAGAGTCTTGATAGTTCTCTTTTCAAATAACTTCGTGTCTGATTTACTTCATACATCTTTATGGCTTCCATATTTCTCAGTCAGCTTGATATCAAGCATCCTTCGCCAGAAATTTAGCCAACATGGAAAGGAACTAAAAATCAAGAGAGGACTTTCTTGCTAGATGTGGTCAGGATGCTGGAAGATTTAAGCAAGGGAGCAACCTGAATACCCTTATCTAACTTAATGTCAATGACAAAATTGAAAGGTCTTTATGAACAGGTTTTTCTGTCAAGTAGATCCTACAGCACATCATAGAGATGGTTATCAAAGTGGTAAGAACGATAACGGGCTGTTTTGTATCACTGTCCAAATTTATGAAAACCAAAACCAGTTATAAAAACAAAAAACTAGTAACGTGAACAAAAAACACTTCATGAAATAATATATTATATTTTTTGTAAAAGGAGTCTTGGTTATGTATTCTGTTTCATCCATTTTAAGTAACGGAAATCAGTATCAAACAGTTCTGTTTCATCCGTCAGTGAAACGAACGTATAAAATAAAAAACAACGATACCAAACAATCCCAAATAATCAACTTTTTACTTCAAACTTTCGAGTGCCCAACTCGATGTATTTACCCCATAGTTCATCATCAATCTTATTTTGGCTTTTCTTGGAAGCATCCTCTTTTGAAGAGTATTTTCAGAGTAAACTCATGGAAACTCATGCAGGTCCTGCGAGAGAGCACGAATGATGGAATGAGGGTTCAAGGCATACCGGTCCCAAGGCAGTATTTACACCTCTTCTGTTCCTGCTGTTTTACATTATTTACTTCAACTACCATCAATGCTGAGATCACTCCAACAGCTCCACCAGAGAACGAAGCCACTATTGGATCAACCTGACTGAAGTTCCCAACCAAAAAGGTTATGTTCTCCTCCATATAATGATATACATGTTTCCAGTCTGGCAGTCCATACACGAGAATAAGAAAAAAGCAAGCCTGCTGTGAGGTGTTTAGATTGACATTTAGAATTTCTATGATGTATTAGGACAAGCATAATGGGAGTATATGAGCACATATTGTTTCAGTCACCACAAGTTGCGTTTTCGCTCAAGATCTAAATTCCAAACATTATTTTTCCACCTTTTAGCAAGCTGTACTGCAAGACTTCCAATGTTAGCCAAGAAACAATAAAAGAAATCAAGGTCAAATAAAACAAAAAATAACAAGCATGAAACATATTCATAGGCGACATGTTTTCTTTTAGAAAAGATGAAAAAGTAAGCGAGACGGTCTCGATGTAGTGGAAAAAGAAAACGCGAACAATTTACCTGAGCTGCATAGGGAGATGCATGCTCTGAATAAAATCCTTGTACGATGTGCCCCCAATTCCCAGTTTAAGCTCCAGCTGAGATGAGAGTTAAGCGAAGAAAATAGCATAAAACTTTTAAGCAGATCAATGTTTGATGATCAACTATTAATACAGGGATGGATGCAATAACGTTTAACCATATTAATCTATAAGATGTAGTGAGTTGAAAGAATAGGTTTTTGGTCACCCGAGCTTTTTAGTCGATGTAGTGATTAATATGAAAGCTTTGAACATCTTACTGTATTTAATTGGCTAATCAAATTGGGGAATGGAAACTCACAGTTGGTGCTAAGAGGCCACCGAAAAGCATAATTCCAGCAATAAGCGAGAAGCAGGTAGCATAATACTGTCTAAGATTTGTAGCATTCTGCAAAAGATTGGAATAATAGCATGTCATATTTCTGTTGATGGGCAGAAAGGAGAAATAACTTTTGTTACTATATCAGATTTAGACATGAATATCACCCATTTTCACAAGCTCTATTTAAATATAAAAGCATACTGAGTGGTTCAGATGCACTGGAATGTAGCAAGCATCATAATCATGTTCACCAATTTCAGAATGCAATTGAAGACCACCTTGACATTCATTGAGAACAATATTCTTATTTGTTCACCATACGTAATATAAGAGAAGGTTTTTTCCTTTTAATTTTTCCAATCACTGATAAAAATACAGGATCATTAATTGGAATAAAATCAACACCTTCCATACAATAACCATATTTAAAGAAAACAACACAGCTATTGGTCATCTTCAGAACCCAGCACACAGAAAACATCCCACTATACCAAGAAAAAACCAACAGCTTTTGAAGTGCCACTTACCAAAGGAGGCAAAAAGGGGATAAATGATGGAAAATTTGGAATTTCATTCTCCTCTTCTTCGTCTGAGATTCCGAGCTCTGAGCTTTTGATTCTTTGTTGTATCCTTAGACGACGAACCTGTGGCAATCTCAATTCAGGCTTTCAATGTCCATGCAAGAAGCTTAAGAAACCAGTCTTGTGGTACAAATGAAATATTAAGCAGTTGGGATACAATTTAATAACAGCATACTGCCGGTTGCTGGTACATATTATTATCAGACATGATACCAAGTCTATGGTATACAAAATATCAAGCAACCTCAAATCTCACCTCTTCCATATGCAAGAAAATTTTATTTCGACGGCTGTGAATATTATCTTGTATTTCCTGCAACTCCATCTTTGCAAAATCCTGCACTGTCTCTGGCCCCTCTATAATGCAAAAACTGAATATGGGAGATAACCACTCAGTCAGATCATGAATCCACATCAGTATGCAACGAAAATATTTGAATCTTCTAGGTATACATAAAACATCCAACTATGCGAGCCTACAGCATCGCAGTGATCATATCTCTTGTCCAGTCCTCCATTCGGTCAAGTGAATGTATTGACATAGGACCCAGCAAACACAAAAACAGCAATTACAAAAAGAGAATAATTGGACCTTAATATACCGAAGGTCTCCATACCTAATTTGAATGAGGTGAGTAAAATTTTGGAGACAGTCAGTATTGGATGTGATCTTATAATCCTACCGATTATGCTCGTCGAGTTCCACGAAACCTCTCTGAGTTCATTCACCCTTTATTGAACACTGTATGGGGATATATATGAAACTAAAACCCAAACATGTGGCAAGATACCCAAGAATTCATTTCTCCCTTCCCTATCAATGAATCCACCACATAATTCAATAATCGTTGAATCAATCTATCTTCCATTCGCTCTAGAGCAATAAAAGGATACTGAAACTGAACAATCAAATCAATCCATGTTCAGCAAGGGGAGAGGTTTACGCAGTAGTGCTGTTTACATCGGATGAGGGCTCCGCGACAGTTCTAGAACCAAATTTCGAAGAATCGGAATCCGAGGCGGAGAAGGATGAAGACGAGGAGGCACTCGACGCAATCAATCGCCATCTAAGATCAAGCCTCACAATTCGCCGGCGACAGCAGTGGTGAAGAGGTTTCTCCGGCAATGATATCGCCGGAAATCGGATTGCGCAGAGCATCGCCCACCACCGCAACGGCGGCGAGAGATGAGGAAGAATATCGAGAGTGCGCGGTGACTGCTGAATCTATTGTTGTGTTCTGATTTTCTCGGATTATATAGTAGGGAAGGACTGTGCTAGTGGAGGTCGTGGTTCACTTGTTTTTATGGCGAATAAAATCGAGCCCGTCCAGGTTGCAGAGGTCCATGGTCACCTATTGTTATTTGATGAGAGTGGGATCCTACGCAGCTATACTGTCAACTGGAGATCAAATTGAATTTTGAATCCAATTATTCATATTTATTTATTTGATTTATTTTTTTATGTATATAATTTTTTATATGATTATTTTTATTATATTTTTTTAGGATTGATTTTCTTAATAGGTTTTTAATTTTTTGTTTCATATTTTTAGAATGCAAAAAAAGAAAAAACATAAATGGCACAACAATAATATTAAAGAATCCCACTCCTATTGATGAAGGTTTGCTCCTAAAATTGAGACATAACGCTTTCTTTATCGTGTGCAATGCAATTTGGGAAGAACGATATGATATGGGATGTGTTAGTATAGTGCATATCCTTGCACTATTTCGTTATCAAAAAAATTGATTAAAGTTTTTATGTACTAACTCATATTTAAAATTTATGATCAAATAATCATTGATATGTTCTAATAATTTTTTTAAAATAAATTCAACTTCGCACAATTCCAAATCAAATTTCAGTACAAAATTAATAAAAATTGGAATGTCGCAATTCATTTTAGAGAAAAATAAGAACACAACTTCGGATGACATCCAGGTAACAAATCTATGCAAGTCTCACTCGGTCACGTGTAAGACAATAAATGAGTCGAACCTATTTAGCTCGATTTAATAAAAGCATTCGAGTATAATTTATAAAATTCATAAGTCAAATTTGAGTTTAATTTTAAATTTATGAAATTAAATGAGTCAAATTTGAGATACCTATGACTCGATTTGATAGACTCACGAGTTGATTCATTTATAATTTTATTAAGTCAACTCGACTATATTTTGTTTAAGTCTTAAACTTATATATATACATATATGATCTATTTATTATAAATATATACATAATATTCAAGTATCATGTAAAACTATCATATCTAATATTTTTAATTTTTTTAAAACATTCATACGTTTATATATATATATATTAAAAAAAATACTTTTACGTGATTGTATACCCAAATAAAATGCTTTTCAATTCAAGGTCAATTTTCATATTAGTTTTTATCTTTAATGTCAATTTAATCAATTTAAAATTTTAAATAATGATTTTAATAATGATTTTTAAATTTAAATTCTAAATATAATATGAATTGTTAGTAAAAGATTTATCTCAACTCGAATTTGATTAACCTCAAATGAGTATGTGAATCAAATCAAATCGAGATAATATGAACCTAATCATTTATGAAATAAAATTGACAAATTCAATTCACTCAAACACAAATTTAAACTAAAATTTATTCAAATTCTAAATGAACCGATATGGACTCGGTTTTTCCGGCTCATCTACAGCCCTCTGATTAAACCCACCGCTCCGAAACCTCCCCCTCTATCTAACACCACCGGAAGTGACCACCCCACTGCCCTCACCCTCCCCCCTCATTCCCATGGCTACACTCCTCTCCACCACAGAACCCGACCCTTATCTCGAACCCATACTTTGTATGCAGGTTGACATTCCCCTGGACCCATACTTGTTCGAAGCTATTTCACATTCTGGGGCAGAAGTAGATCTTCTTCAGAGACGACAAATTTATTACTTCTTCCATGCTGCCATTGCACTGTTACCTGGGATTCTGATTTTATGTTTAATAAGACAGTCACTTATCCTTGTATTCATTACTACGAAAAAATATCTCGCAAAGTTTTATACCCAAGTCTTCGATATGGTCCATATTGAAAATCTGGTATTGGTTAGTTCATCTCTTCCTTGAAAACAATGTCATGGAGTCTTATACCAATTTTCTGGTTTTATTTGTCTTATTTACCTTGGTCTTCTTCTTTGTAGCCTGAAGAGATAATGCATTAGAATCATATTATTGTTTCTGGCTCCAGCGTCGGTGAGTTTCAGCAGACTATCCAGTTGAAATCCAACAGCAGAACCTTAAGAGTAAAGCATTATAGAATAGTTAGGACAGAAAAGAAATGTCTGCTACTTATGTGACAAGAAATCCATAACCGCCACATGACCAGAAGGTTCTATCAAGGGAGAAAAAGGTTCAAACAAAAAGTCAAAAATGCATAGAAGAGAAGATGCTCAGTTATTTCATACCACTATGGTTTGCAAGATTATTTTGGCAGTATATCACTCACCAGGGGCGGTACCAAGGTTCAAGGTATCGCCCATAGACGAAATGGTTTGCATGATCCTTCTCAGCTTGACTGAATTTCTGATCTGATAAGGAACTAGACGACCATTAGACATGATCATAATCATCATTATTTTTTATAGTTCCAGCAAGGAAAAAAGAAGAAGAGGACTGTAGAAATTCTTGCCTCTTCAGATGCAGAATTCACACAATTTAAATGCCTTCTGAGATCAGAAACCTGTAAGAACTGAAAATTATTAAGATAAGCAAATAAACACTTACAAAAATCCAAAAAGAAAAAGGAAAAAAAAAAGATGAGCAATTTATGAAGTAAAATGAGTCGCAGACCTGAGAACCAAATTGTATCTTGAAAGAAAACACTCTTAGCTTTGCTTCCACCCTTGGCAATTTCATCATCTCTAAGAATAACTAAACACAGCAACACAGGAAAATACCACACGAATTATTCATACGTGATTACTTCAGCATGGCAAGAAACAGACTAAGTGGCGAGGGACTTGAATACCTGCTCACATCTCCCCAACTTCTCTCTGTCACCAGTATATCCCTGACAAAGGAGCATGATGAATAAAGCGAGTTAAGTGAGAGCATCTATATAAACAACAGCTAAAAATGATAAGAGAAAATGTGGCTATGGTGGTCACGTGATACATGGATAGCTAAATTTCCACCATCATAAAGAGGATATGAAGTTCATACATCAATAATACTTGCATGAGGACTACCTTCATAATCTCCATCTGTTCTTTTGTTGGACAAAATTTGAGAAGGTTTTCAACCTGATCAACATCTAGAGTTGAGTCATCCACAGCCAGCACTGAACTCTGCCTCACAAAAGAAAGCAAACAGAGATCAGAACATAAGAGCAATGGGATCTAAGGAAACCAAAAAGATAAATAGCATCCTACAGTGAAACAAAGAATAGTTTCTAAAGTTTTCCATACGCTCTTCGGCTCACCATCAAATCAGGCAATGGGATCTTGACTTTGGAAAGCATGATTTCACAAAGATAAGCTCGCCAAAAATTTATCTGCAGAAATTACAGGAAGAGATGTATCAGACCTTATGTCACATAAAAAATGAGGACTACATGACAAGCAGAAGATAGATGAACCTTGGCGAAATCAAAAAGAAATCAAGATTTTACTTAAATCACCGAGCAATTATTTCTTTTCATGGAAGAACACTCATTCGACTTAGAGTACTTTCCATGTAGTAGTAACACGGAAGACTAGAGGAGTGAGTCGAACCAGAATAGTCATTCAGCCAAAATGAACAGGACATGCTATTGAACACTAATCAACAGTAGTAGTAGTAGTAGGACCAAAAAGAATGCATTGTAACATTCTTCTTTTCATTTCAAAAACTTGCCCCCGATCTTTTATATTTTTTAAATAGCAGCAGCACTTGTATTCAAGTACTTGAACCTTTTAGGACACTCGACCTTTATTCCACTCCACGTATTAAAATAATAAATAGCAACTTGGTATGCCTTTTAAATGGAATGGCATTAAAAACCCAATTCCATTCCAGCCCTATTCAAAATAAACATACATACAGGAGAGAAAGCAAACCAGGGGTGAAAATCAACAGAAAATTAACAACTGGAATATAATGGAGACCATACCAACCGCACTTTATCATTATAATGGAATATAATGATTATTAATTCTTTAAAGCAAACTTAATCATGAAAATAAAAATAATAGTATATCTATAATTGATATTAAATGGCAAAAATAATATTCCAATTATGTCATGTCAAGATAAAACTGAGTTATAATTAATTATATATTTAATATTTGTTATAAATACATCTATCATTGTCATGTCATCAAAAATGATTATATTTTTTTCCACTTGTTTAGGAAATTATCAATTAATTACAAATAAAATATTTTAATCAAGAGTTAAAAACGTATATAGTTGGAAAAATAATTAAACATTTGAATAAAAAAATTTAAGTAAAAAAAAGTTGAAAAAAAATGTTGAGATTCATACGACGTGTTGAAAATTTAATGAAAAAGATCATAAATTAATTTTTAATTGTTAAATCTTAATTGGCAAACTAATAATGTTGTGATCGTGAGAATATTTGTTATAATTGAGATTTTTAAGGTATAAAATAACTTCAAATATTAAAATGATAGTTTTATAATTGGATCAAATGTACTTTTTGATGTAAAATTATAAAAATAATTATATTCTTTTTAATATCAAGATTGGACTTATTCTTATAATAAATCTTCGAAAAAGCTGCTAATGGGGCGCAGCAAAAGAAGTAAAACAAATAATTTTTTTTATATATTTCAAAATTTTTCTATTTTCTCTCGCTTTGAAATCCCTTGTTTTTTTCTCTTTGCTGGGACCCATTAACAGCCGCTACTGGTGCTTCACAAAACCCATTTATCTTATGTTTGTTTAGTATTTTAAGGTTTAATGAGGTGGGGGATTATTTATCAAACTAAACTAACTTAATCCCTCATACGGGGGACTAATTAGAAAGAGGGAATAAATATTTTCGGGATTAATAATCTCATGGGATGAATCTGTTTTCATATAAAATAATCTATTCTATGTTTGTTTGATAGATTTAGACACTGTATTAGACTATATAATCCATCTTGAGTTATTAACCCTGTCATGAACAAACACAGGATAAGAAAAAGTTTTAGAATAATTAATCTAGAGATAAATATTTCCAGGATTATAAATATTTATGCTAATAATTTCATCTTATCCTATCCCAAAAATGAACACACCCTAAAGCTTAGCGTTATTGTTTAGATGGATTTTGTGGGTACATGATAACATGTCAAATTTTATATTTTGATTAAATAGAATATCTATGAGTCCTGAAAGTAACTTCCAATAATTATCATCACTCTTCTAATTCAACTTTTTGTAGGATATTGATCCAATATCACTTACATCGGGAATCACTTTATATCGTGATGATGACTGAAAATAAGTGAACAACAACACAATATAATGTGTGAATTTCCTAAACATACAAAAACTTGGAAAAAAAATATAAAAAAAATACATACATAATCAAAATTTTAAAAATATACAAAACCTAAAACACCAATTGATCTCCCTCGTCTCATTATCCTCCTCTTTTTCTCCCTCCACCATCACCATCGTTACCAATGCCACCACCACTCCCCTACGGTCAATCACTAACACCTATGGCCACCTCCATGGTCGACCACCGTTACCTCTAACCACCACTACCACCTTCGTTGCTTGATAGTGGGAATTTGATCGTTGCAGGAAAGTGTTTGATGAAATGATTGAGAGGAAGGAGATTGTTGTTTGGCAGAGTTCTGATGATCAATCCGTAACTCTGATCCCTTATTGTAGTCATTGATAATATGCTTATCAACAAACACAGAATGAACAACTTCAGGATCGAAAAATAAGACCAATCCGAATATGTAAGGTCGATCTGTTACGATCTTTGAGATTAGTGCTCGTGGTGGCACCTCCATCAATTTGCTTGATTTGATTTCATGTTTGAACCAAAATAAAGATAATTATTGAATTAATTAAAACATATAATTTGTTCAGGAGCTCAATTACGAAACATAGTGTTTGTTCAGGTGTTCTGTTTCGATATGAATAAAAAAACAAACAACATTTTATTAAAACCATCCAAATAATAACAACATGAATTGTAATTTTAATACGAGCCTTTGATAAATAAAACAATTCTCAATAAAATAAAAATTTTCAATGTGCCATTTTCTCGTACACCTGTATGCATATATTCTTATGTCAGTTGCATTGAAAATTCTTCTCACTATCATCAATTTTCCTCACAAACATACATGAGATTTAGAAAAACAATCAATCAATCGACCTCAACTCCACTAATGCTCCCAAATTCACTCAATGTTTTATCATTATCATTCTTTCTGTTATTTCTCAACCCAGAACTGAACCCGTCCGACCTTGATGACGACAACGATGATAACAAATTCAAGGTGGTGGTGATGGATTCGGTGATGGCAGAGTAGGTGGTGACGAAGAATGGACAAAGGGAGGAGATAAGGAAGATGAAAGAGGAAGTGAGGAGTTAAATTATATGTTTTTGAAATTATAAATTCGTATGCATCTTTTTATCATTATTATTGAAAAGTTACATGTTAATGTCATTTAATGTAACATAATTGACTTTTAATCATATTTTAATTGAATTAAGAACACAATCAATTAAACCATCAAGTTATGATCCAAACTTGAAAACTCCATAATTAAACAAGTTTTTCAGGTCTCGGAGACTATTCATGTAAAAGAAGAAAAAGGAGTCATATGCATGGTTCATATCACCATCTTAGAAGGCAGTCTGAACATGTCTATCTCACTCCTTTGCAAGGGAACTAATCTTCAACTTCTCATTTCAGCTTCTTTCTACGCTTTTTTCTTCTCGAACTCAATCTGCTTGCAGTTCTCCTCGTGAGCTCGAATGAACGTTCCCACAAAGTTAAGCAGTGTGGAAACAACTGCACATGACGTTCAGTTCAGTTTAGTCAGTCGATATTGTTGCATCAGAACACATAAACACACAATGACGGAGCTAGGAAATCTCATGGGGCATCAAACCTCAGGACTAGTTCGGTTGTTCGATATACCTTGCTCAAATGGACAACTTGCCGGGTCTTCTCCAAAATACATGGCCAAAGCATCAGCATTCCTACCCTGCATAGACATTTTTTTATACTAGCGAATAGCATGTTGAGAACTATTATAGTTGAATTGAGCTTATTCATTCTCAATGTTCACGTAAGTGGCTGACAGTGCTTTATCAAGACAGTAGCAAGTACAACCAACCATATTTTAGGAGATAGAAAAAACTACTGGGTTGACCATTAGAGATTATTGTTTATCATAGCATATGATGGGGAAGTTTTTTTTTCTCTCCTAAAATATGGTTGGTTGGACACATATTTTTCTCTCATTCAACGACACATCCTCTCCCCAAAGCCTGTTCAATGGAACCATAACCAAAGCACACATACCCACAACCATGGCTCTGCGTGCTCCCTCAATCTCATACTCATTCAAATCTCACCCCAAATCAAATGAAGGCGAAAGGGTTCCTTTGCCTTTGTTGCATACACCCATTTCTCCACTTCAATTGACCAATCACCTCATCTCTTTATCTTCACTTCCTCCTCATCATCACCATGGAAAGCTCAGCGCTTCATCTCTCATGGAAACAAAGCTCAAAGGGTCTCCTCAACATGACAAGGATGATTTCTATCTCAACTTGGGTCTTGCTGTGCGGACACTGAGGGAGGATCTTCCTCAGATCTTCACCAAAGAGCTCAATTATGACATTTACAGGTACCCTTTTGGGAGAATTGAGGATTTGGTTTTGTGGGTAGTTTGAATTTTGAATGATTTTGATGGGAGTTTGGTGCTTGTGTAGGGAGGATGTGGCATTGGTTGATCCTTTGAATACTTTTAAAGGGATTGAAAACTATAAGTTGATTATTCGGGCGTTGCGGTTCCATGGAAGGATTCTGTTCAGGGAGATTGATCTTGAGGTGCTGAGGATATGGCAGATATCAGAGAATATGATATTGGTGAGATGGAACTTGAGGGGTACTCCTAGGGTTCCATGGGAAGCAAAAGGGCATTTTCAGGGTACTTCGAGGTATAAATTGGATAGGAATGGGAAGATATATGAGCATAGAGTGGATAACTTTGCATTCAATTTCCCTCAGCTTAAGAAGCCATTGACAGTGTTGGATTTGGTCGCGGCACCTCCATTGAGACCTACACCGATGTTTTGCTTGGGTCGGGAGGAAGAGTTTTCGTCGTCTTGGGTGAAGTTTTATCGTGTTGTGACGGATTCCGTTCATCAACATCAACAAGCTGAGTTGCGGTGTCAAGATGGATTAGCAATATGTCCTTCATAATTTTTCGAAGAGATGTAAATGTAAATTTCAACATATATGGTGGCATAGGATGGTGGCTAGTGGTTTCCTTGCATTGCCTATTTATTACGAGCAAGAATTTGATGTTGGATAAACGAGGGTGAGGATCTGTATATTTGTGTACATATATTAGTCAGAATGCTGAAAGTTATATGCTCCTGAGAGTAGGACTTGCATACCATATGCATTATTCTGATGTCTTGTTTGTCTCGTATGTCGTCTCTGTTGAGCCCTTTCCATTCAGTGCATTAAAAGTTCTTTGATCGTTTCCTTATCTCATCATGCTTTTTCTTCCTGTTGTTAATATTGGGTATGAGTTAGCCTAGCGTTGCATGTTGGATCTACGTCTATGTTGCATGTTGGAACTAGGTCTATGTTGAATGCTGGATCACTCGCCTTGTAGTACTCGATGGGTTGGAAGGTCTTACAGTTGTGTTACTTGGTCTTTGCATCGATACTTGGGATATAGTCGAGCTGTATTATCCATGGCTTGGCGTGTCTGTGACGCGCCGTAGGGGTGTGCTTGTGTTCTGATCCTTTCACCTCTCAGATTGATTATTTAATGTATGTCCTAGCATGCATCTTGCTCTCTGCTTTTTCCTGGTTAGTTCTCGTTGCCCTGTTCTAATGGCTTAACAAGAGATCGCATTACTGGCTGCAACTCGGTTATACAAGTCCATACAGTACGGTTGGCTCTGCATTGATTCACAACTGTATCAGATACGTTTGACAGATGCAAGACATAATACTAAAAAGAACTTTCTGCACAAGTTTGAAGGTTTGGCTATGAATTGAATCAACTATATCAGATACATTTGACAGATCTACAGTAGATGATACATTAGAGGCTTACAAAATTCACAAGTCGGAATCCAGACTTGAAACTAAAGCCCAAAAAACAAAGATCCTAATGACTACCAAAAAGAGATACTATTGAACCCCCGCAGCTTCGAAAAACATGCTCGGTTCTTTCTTCATTCACTTCAATCTTCCTTGGCTTGATCACTCTGCGTGTCTATGCTATCCACATACGTTTTTTTTTTTTTTTCATGACTTCCCTGTTCAAGTTTTTCTTCCCCATTTACATGTACAAAAGAGCATGACAGCAGCCATCAGATATATTTTACTAGCCTTGGATCAATATATCACAACAAGAAGAAGACCTGGTTGTGGCTCTTGAGTAGTCCAGGCCTTCATCTTCGAGCAGGTAACGCTGCACAGCTATTGGAAGTCTTGCAGGAGTGCGGGAACCCCTGGTGTGGTGCCCTGTCCCAACACAGATATAGACCGGCAGACGCTGCCCTGCTGATCTAGCTGCACTCCTTAATGCAGCTAGTTCATGCTTGAGCACATGTATAGCTTCATTTGCGCGAAGCCCATGCAGGTCTATCATCTTCTCCTGCCCTTTGCCATTGCTCTGCAGCTCCAGGATACTTGCATTCCTGCAAAAAGATGAAAGGACAACATAAGCAAATATCCATCACCACCAAAAACAAACAATATCATGCTTGAACACAGCTTCCACCACAACACATGAAATAAGACAATTTCTAGTATACAATTTGAACCCTTAAAAAAAGCTTGATGGTAGAATTTTAGCTATACTGTGTTTAGAATGCAAACTCCTGGCATGCCATCACAAATATGAAGTAGACACGTCAATGCCAAATTAGTTGTACATCAGGTAAGGTTGGCCAGACTACAGAATATAGAACTACTACCTCCCCTTACCTCACTTTTAATGCAAAGAAAGGCCATCAAAGCTGATAAAAACAAAGCGAAAGGAAACTTACCTTTGCTGATATATAGACTCTTGAGCTTTGTGATGTGCAGCCTTCATCTGCATATTGTGGAGTTGTCCTTTGACACTAAGTTCCTTTGCCAAAGCCTTGTTACCGATTAGATATGCTTGGCGGGCCTAAGAAGAAAATGATGATGATAGTACAAAATAAGTGGGATATCCGTGTACAAAATTCTCCTCAAGGTCATCATGCGCCTGACGATGATCACTATTACTCGCTTGTCCCGAGGTTTGATTGGTCTGTCAGTGAAATAAGTGGGTGACGGATTATCTCCACAAGATGATCTCGGATATCCTGCTTTGTCAGCCATGTGGGTACCATTAGCATGATGAGGGCTTAAATCAAGCTGCTGCTTCAACAAGTAACCAGTATCCATGACTGCAGATAACCCATTAGCTGCACTACTATCATGTAGGGATAATCCAGCTAACGATAAGCTCCAAGTCGTTCTGAGCCAACTCCAGCTGAGACATTAAAATCCGGAATTAGGTCATCAGGAAGCTGCCGCTGCCAATACTGCCGAGTTTCTTCTTCGGAATTAGTCGAAATGGACGACTCTGAACGCTCAAGCAGCCTTTTCCCTGATGAACTTCCAGTAAGAAACTTTGACGACCCATCAGACCTACTCGCAGTTCCAGGTGGCACAACTCTTGAGGGATAAGGGAATGAATTCGGCAGCATTTGGATTCAAGATTGTTCCTTTTCCATCGTTACTTTGATTTGTTTCAGGAACCGGAGAGCTATTATTTGATAAGCTCATTATTTATGGACCACGAACCTAAATCAACAAGGCACATACACAGAATAGTCTCCCAAAGGGGAGAACCGACATCAACTTGAGCACTACCTGAATCCTGTCAATGAAACAATCCAGTCAGCGTTTATATCTATGACTGACTCAACAGCTACAAGCAAATGACTTCTCGCTACAAATACTAACTACAAGCAAATGGCTTCTACCTACATATATATACTAACTGCCAACAGGATCAGGACAGCCAAACATTTCTGTGTCGACCATCACAGCATGTTACATGCAAAATGGTCATTGACATGTTACAAACAAGGAAAAAATACAGCGAACCCACCTGTCCAAGTGTGCCAATACATATTACTCAATTATCATACCAGCACACCGACATCAATTATCATAACAAAAGGAAAGGGCGACATCAACATGAAGTTAGCTCCTCAGAGAATCTTGTTCACATCGGCAAATAGAGCAACTCAACTTTTTTTCATAAAAAAACAACCGACAATATCAAATTAGAGTTAGGTACTCATTCACCAGTCATCGAAGTCATCCAGAGCTGCGGGGGGGGGGGGGGGGGGGGGGGGGGGTATTTATCAGATAACAGCACCTCTGTATTCGAAATCTTTTCATCTCTAACCCAAAAAAATCAAGTCATTTCAATTCCAATGCCAATCATGAACTAACATTAACAGAACTCCCCCATCAATTGCCTTTCAAAAGAAGCCCTTTTTCCCACAAAGGCACCCCCATATCTCAAACTTGTACCAAAGGAATAGAAACATCGACAAAAAAAAAAACGCTTCAACTTATCCCAACAACTAGAACTCACAATATGCATGATATCAACATCAAATCGCATACAATCGATCAAAAACATCACAATAAACAAAGAATCGACAAAACCTATCCAATCCGAATTCAAAAGAAAAAAAGGATTCACATAAACTGCACAACGATTGTCAACGAATCCCCGACACCGTACCCGTTGAGGAGGTCGAATATGGAGAACACGATAACAGATCGATTCATCACCAGGACGAGTAACAATAATAGAAATGATAACAGACAGATAAGGAATGATAGAGACAGATGTTGCTCGCCGGCGGCGGAGGAGAACACGGACAGGTTCGACGATGGATTTGACGATTTGTGTTGATCGGGTTTTGATCTGTGTATCCCTCTGTTGGTTTTGTATTATCTGTGGGATGTATGTAGTTGCTGTGAGTCGTATTACTAGTGTTTTTTCTACAACTGGAATATACAACCTGGAACTGCAAAAGGGTATAATAATTGTATTTTCAAGGGCTAGGAAAGATTATTCATTATCGTAGTGGTGGCAATTAACTAGTGGTTTTTTTTATAAAAACAATGTTAGAGATAATTTGGTTACATCTTGTCATGTTTTGGGTTGCCGGAGATATCGTCAACAATAAAATAAAAAAATCATCCGTTTATTTTTTCGTTGTTTTATATATCCATTTCTAAAAGTTTGTTTTTATAAATCCAATAAGGTTTGCATTTCATAACTTGAGTTTTAGGTTGTCTCCAACCCGACAACCTCTCGGTGTAGCGATGGACACATTATGCCTTTCAAGTTTTTATCTTGAATTGGGTCAAACAAATACTATATCCTTCAAAGAGACCGAAATTGAGTATCAATGGCGGGAGAGCTAATGGATGAGCATATAACTCCATGAAAGAAATCTTAGAGATTGTTATATGAACCTAAGTTCACTTACATAATTCGTAACATACTTCTCTAATATCTTTATCGACAAATATTTATTGTATCGAGGATGAATATGATATTTAGATTAGTGTGAAATATCTAATCTAATCCTCAAACTATAGATAGGTATATAGATACTGAATATAGATAGCACACCTCGATGAACCTATAAAATCATCCGTAGATATTCACTTCACACACGTAATTCTTCTTCTTTCTGCTCCTCTCCCCAAATCCCAAAAACCAGTCCATCTTCAAGCCCAGCCCCAAAATCACAATCCCAACCCGACCCAAAACCCGGCCCAAAAACCGACCCGACCCGGGAGTGTACTGCACCAGAATCATCATCAATTCAGTACTGCAAAACCCAACAAAAAGTCGTACTACACCCCCAAACACACACTTCACCTTTTCGTACACCTCACACACACGCATAAACATTTCCCCTTTTCTTCCCTTCCCCTCCAACGAATCTCCTCCCTCTCTCAAGAACTCGAAGCAGAATCAGACCCCAAGCAATCCACCCAAGATGATGCACATGACGTTCTACTGGGGCAAATCGGTCACGCTCCTCTTCGATTTCTGGCGAACATCGACGTGGACCGACTACGCCCTCACCCTCCTCGCCTGCTCCCTCTTCTCCTTCTTCTACCAGTACCTCGAACACCGACGCATCCAACTCCTCAACCTAACAGCCACATCATCATCCAAAACAACCGATTCAACCTCGTTGACTGCGCCGCTGATCGAGGGAGCATCGGTGAAATTGGGAGGATCCGTGAGGGTGATGAGGTTTTCCTCCGCGGCGTTGTTTGGTGTGAACTCCGCGATCGGGTACATGTTGATGTTGGCCGTGATGTCTTTTAATGGCGGCGTGTTTGTGGCGATTGTGGTCGGGTTGACGGTCGGACATCTCGTGTTTAGATCGGCGGCGGCGGCTGCGGGGATGAAGGATGCGATCGATGGTGGGGAGAATCCGTGTGCTTGTGCTTGATTCAGGGATGGGGATTCTGTTGGGCGGATGGGATCGGAACACAGCTCTGAAAGCTGTGTGTTGTTATTGTAACTTGAATGTACATATATATGTGATTATCTTAATCTATGTGTTGTGTTTTATGTGTTACACAGAATGAAAGTTCGGATCTGTTACAATAGATCTGTTGTGTACTGGCTGTAGAATGAATTCATAGTTGGGTACAAGAATTGCATTGATGCTCGCTTTTGTTTTTCCTCTACAATGGAGTGTTCTGAGATGATAATGGTTTCAACAAGAAACACGGACTAGATATAGGTCTGAGAAGATGAACAATAAGAATGGTAGTATTCTATGATATATATATATATTGGATTGATTTTGTATTTTTTTTAGATAATTTTTTTCAAATAAAATATATATTATAATTATTATAAAATATAAAAAATAAATATAATATCTATTATGGGATAAAAAAAAATATAACATTCAACATATCTGAGTTTCAATTTTGACATACTATGATCGAGTTTATTTCCAAGCCGCCGTCTGAAACAAACTTACGCTTTCGATGGTGTTTTTCTCCATTGAAAAAAACACTATCCGTCGCACAAAGCCTTCGATGAGCCCCTGTTGGTTGGGATCAGAGGACAACTTGGCTGACAGCGAAGGCAACAAACAGTCAAACAGCTGGTACACGAGCAAACAGTCAAACAGCTGGTCGATGAGCGATCAAAATTAGGATGATTTATTTGTGTTAATTTTTGATATAATTTTTTTTTGATTTCAATGAATGAGAGAAATAAGAAAAACAAAAGGAAAAGAAAAAAAAATGATAGGATAAATTATTATGATATAAAATAAATAATAAAAATATTTTATTTTTATATTTTTATAAGAAAAAATTTTCAAATAAGATGAGATTATAATTTAATTAATACGATTTAATTTAATAAATACTATAATTTTGTTAAAACGGAAAGAATATTTATTTGTACAACAAAACAAAGGGTGCCATAACTCACATGGAGCAATCGGTTTTAACCTTGTTTTTCTCGATCAGGTTATTCATGTAAAACAAACGTCCATGAAACCATGTCGAGCCATTAAATATGATATATCGGTCCTGTTATGGTTCGATGCTTATGAAAAAGATCGAGCTCCATCAAAACTGAGAAATAGAGAAACTTACATCAGAAGGTTACCCAGACAAGGCTTGGTGACTGCCACAGCTTCAGCTTCAGCATTGTTTCTGTGATTGACGAGCTTCCTCGCCTCAAATGGCCCGACGAGCTTCAGCATGATTGTAAGTCCGCTTAACCTACAGGAGTTTCAGTCCAAAGAGTGTCCTCTATTGAAATATCTGCAGTATAGGAAATATCATCAAAAGTACTAAAACTCATCTTGCACCGGACTACTGTGACCTAAAATAGCAACAAGCATAAAAAGGGAGGATAAAACTTGAAATTTCATCCCAATTCATGGAACTAATCCTCCGTATATTTGAGCAAAACAAAACATATCAGATCAAATAAAAAATGACTATCAAAAGCTAACACAACAAATGAATGCCCATCGAATACAAGTATGCATCACTAAGATCATCATAAAGAGCATCATCTCATCAGCACCCACACCCTACCTATCAACCAACAATTAAATACTAGCTTAAATTTATACCTTCGCAAAAGCAATGCAAGGCAGTGAACTTTTGTTCGGATCACATAACTATAACTAATCACTCTTATTACTATAACTAATCACAAAGGATCATAACCAATACCTAATCACAAAGGTCACAATCATCAAATCATAAAGGATCACAGGGACCAAAATCTAAATCGATGTAGCAAATAACACCAAATCCCTGCAATCAATCAGTAATTTTCCAACAGAACTAAACCGCTTGCTGATACCAATGCCTTACACAACAATGAATGTAACCTGTTCAGCCATTTTAACATTCAATGGTGGGAATGAGAGCAATCATAGATCACAATGAGTTCACTGCCATGCTGTATCATTGATGGCAAGTGAGATTAATAAAAGCGGTCATTTTATATGAAAACCAACTAAATTTTCAGAGTTTGTTAATTGGACAAAGTAAAGACTGAGACAAGAATGTATCTCAAGACTCTCAAACAAGATTATCGCCAAAAGACAAAAAAAAATAAAAAATAAACAAAGAAAGAAAAAAGAGAACAAAAAAAAAAGGAAAGAAAAAAGAGGAAAGGAAAGAACGAAAAAAGAAAAGAAAAAAAAAAGACTAAGCTATGAAGTAGCAATGAATCACGTGGTGACATTTAAACCACCTCGCATAATAATCAAACGACGTAAAACTCATTGCCACATCAACTTGATAACGCTAGTTTCCAGTAATCGTCAAACATATTCAACAGCTAATACGCTAATAAATCAATAGCTGCACAACAAAATTGACAAAAACACCATGATCATAGCCAGAAAACTCCACAAATCCATTCCGAGACCAACATCCCCCCTGATTCGACAACCACATCAGAAAATACACAACACAAGACGCAAGATCTGACTCAAAAGCGCACATCACACGGGAACCAAACCTTCATGCTAAAACTACACATAATATCTAGCAATACACTAAACATATGCACAAAAAATCAACAAAACATCATTCTCGGGTTAAATATCCCCTGAATTGACAACCTCATATTGTTTACCCATATTGGAGAATTCTCATCCCTAGAATTATACTAATTACTCCATTAGATGCTTAGATCTGAACTATGACATCAAAAACGATATGCTATTAATAGAAGACAAGACAAAAATCATTGCTATATATGTTGTCGGTCTCTCTTTACTGATCATGGATGATTGCATCATTATCGAATTTTTAGATGGATTAAGACAAATAAAATGCTCAAAAATCAAACAAAAGACTTCAGACACATACAACATGTCACGTTACCAAGTGTTTAGTTTTTCCACTGATGCGCCATAGCTGGCAGTCTGGCACTCTGATCTAATCCTTCTTTACATATAAGCAAACCCAGGAAAAGGTCTAGGTAACATAAATGCAAAAAGTGTGCATAGACTAATTCATACCAGGAGTATTTCATGCAGCAAGTACCATTCTTTTTATCCAAAAGAAACACTGTTCCACACAACTAAGCTTATTACTCAACTAATTATACGATGGTCTCATAGGTGACAAGCTTCCACTGGATTACTGTGACCAATAAAAGGTTGAAATCTCAATCAACACAACAATCAATACCAATCAATGAGAATTAATCCTCGATAACTTTGAGCAAAACAAAATAAATCAAACAAGCAATGACTATCAAAAGATAACTACAAGCATCACCAAAAAAGTTTCAATCAAGTCAAACTTGAATGCCAAAAACCTACAGCCAATCCAGGATAATTTTCCAGCGGAATGAAACCAATCCAACGCGGCAAGCAATGCCCATCAGACACCTGCATAACTACAATCATCATAAACATACCAATAATTTCTCAACAGAACAGAACATTTCATCATCAACAATGCCCTAAACATCAATCCGCAATTATATAACTAGCTTAAAATTATATGTTCGCAAAAGCAATGCAAGACACAGAACTTTGTTTGGATCACATAACCATAACTAATCCCAAAAGATCATAAACAACAACTAATCACAAAGGTCACAAACACGTAGAACAGAACCAAAATCTAAATTGATGCACTAGCAGTTAACACCAAATCCCTGCAACAAAGCATCAGTAATTTTCCAACAGAATGAAACTGCTTGTCGATATCAATGATTTGCACAACAATGAAAACCCTTCATCAGCCGCCATCTTGCCATACACTAATAAATCAACACCGAAGCAAGAAAAAATCGTAAAAAATCATCAGAAGATACACAACACAAGACGCAAGCTGTGAGTCGGAAGTGCAACAATCAAGCATAAATCAAACCTTCCTCTTGAAACAACACATAATAGCAAACAATACACTAACGCATACACGATAAAGCAACAGAACACAATTCCTGGATTCACATCCCCTGATACGAAAACCACATCAAGGAAACCACAGCTGATCCAACTTTAAAACACAATGAATCAAGCCTAAACCCGATCTTTCTGCTAAAAACACATAATCATCACATCAATCCCATTCAAACCTAAATTCGAACAGTAAACCTACTCAAAACTCACACAAAACAACTGCCACATCTGATCCATATGATCCTCTCAATCATCTAACACAATTCGTTTATTTGATCCACAAAATTCTCATAGCAAAAGCAGATCAATCCAAAATATTCCCACACGAAAATTGACAAAACATAGCTAAGAATATCAGGTGATCTATGTCAGTGTTGTCTCAAAGATCAGTATCATTACCTACTCGCTATGGCACATGAAGTACACTTCTTGTGGAAGTAACCAGAGTCACAAGCATCATCACAAAACCATAAACCAATCACCAATTATATTTCAAACCTTAATCACCACCAACACCCTTAACAACAACATAAAATCTTATTACTAGATTACTATTGACACGTCCACAAAAACAGCACAAAATGATGAACCTTATTTGAATCACATTATGACGAGGATCTGACACCAACAAAATCAAATCAGACAAAAAGTACCTATCAGTTAGAAATCTTAACCAAGATGACGATCATCACCAGATCCTAAAATTAATCACGTATTATTTTTCAATTGAAACCACATGAACAAATCAAGCAACAAATGTCCAAAAGTGATTGCAACTACAAAAAATTCCTACAACAAAAAATTTCAGCAGAAAGCAATTAATGTAAAACACATCAAATGACGGAAATTGCAAACAAGCAACACTATCGAAAACAAGTATGCCATCACAAACACAGAAAAAGGGTAGAAACCTTTATCAAGCATCAACACCGGAACTCTTCAACTAATCGTGAATAGTATTGCAGGAGAACAGATCAGATCAAAGAAGCACTACCTAAACCATTATAGCTACACACATCACACACAAGCAAAAGGGGAAAATATCAATCAAAATAAGAAAATCAACACCATCAGACTCTACACAGACAACCAAGCCCAGATGAACTTTTAGCACAACATCAACACCGAAACTAGAAGAACAAACAACATCAAACAGCTTAAAGAGCATATGAAAGAACAATACATCACCAAGCCCTGCAAAGGCGTTGCTATGCCTGATTTATAATGGCAAACTGATCTTGTCTACAACGATAACCTCATGTATCAGTAGGATTCATACGGCCAAAGAAACAATACAAGGAAATGCTATTTAAATCACATAGCAGCCAGTGTTGATGTCAAAATGATCAAATCAAATAATCAATGCCTACTGATAAACGATGCTAATAACTATTACCTATTCAAACGGTTAAAACTACGAGCATTACAAATACACAACAAAACAACTTTCAGTGAAAACAATGATCAACTCCAAAAGCCTACAATATAAGAGCAAGTCCAATGGTACTTGCTATATTTAACAAGCACAATTTATATTTTTAATATGAATAGTGATATTTTGGTATAATTTGCATATGCTACTCCAATGCAACCATGTTATATGATGACATAATTCATAAATGAAAGGTTATGAAAGTGCCACATATGTGATTGAATTTTTCATTTTTCTTCATCTTTATTTTTGCCCAAAAGCTTGTTATGCTAAAAAATAACAATGGCTATTTTTATAGCCAAATTTGACATCAAGTTTGGCAAAGGAAAAATTTGCCAAGTGAAAACATACCCATTGGAGCAACAATTTACGAAACAATTGCTATAATTTACCTATAACTTCATATATAGCATGTCCATTGGACTTGCACTAAGCAAATGGCTATAAAAGCATCACGAATACTTAACAAACATAGAAATCTAAAAAAGGACTATGATCAACATTGAAATCCCACAACCAAGCCAAAACAGTTATTTAGGAGAACAAAAACTAAATCAGGTCAAACAAAGAGTGCCTATCAAAAATCATTTTTTGATAACTAAATGGATCGTAAACACTAGACCAAAAGGCAAAAATCCCTATCAAGACAAGCGATTGATACCCACACTCTCCAACCAATCCTAAATAAATTTTCATTAAAACAACGCATTGACAACATAACTCTATCGGACAATCAATCATGACTTAAAAGAGAAGAAGAAAATCTAAAAAATATAATTGGCAGCATACCATTAGCAAGCTACTTCTTAGGCTTTCCATTTAGCGTGTTTTAAGTTTCCTCAACTTTCCATCAATCCCAATGAACTGAAAAGCAAACTGAAAAGAGGTCGAATCGAGCTTGAACCATGTTACACTAACGCTAAAACTTAGGACCCCTAAACTATTAGTTCTACGTAACATTTATTATTTCATAGGAGTTAGAAGATAAATGTTAACTACTAGATTATGGCTTCTAACTCGAAAGTTTGACGCTCTGAGTTCCAACTTGAATTCTCACTGGTTGCCACAGCTTATTAGTTATTACCATCGAAGTCGTCTAATTCTTACTCAAATTCATCAGTGTAAGAGAAATAAAGGGCAATAAATAGAAGTAAATAGAGATTAAAAGCAACAAATCAAGCAATTCTTTCAATCCAACGCTGAAAGAATACGATGAAGCATAAAGTTCATATATCTCTTTGGCAGAGGGAACAAATTCTTCCAGTGCAGTTCTGTCCATCATGTTTATAAATCTGCAAGAGAAAAAAAAACTAAAACAGAAACAAATATTACTCGAGAAAGATAAGATGACATCAATAGCAGAGTGACATGCAAATCATTTGTCAACAGCCACAAAAGAAAGAATACCCGACAAGATGAATGGAGAGAGATGTACCTGGTAACAGTATCCAACTTCAGACTCTTGATCTGAAGCATGAGTAATGGCCTCTATTAGAGATCCCTTGGTCAAGGATTCATATTGAATCTTGGCTTCAAGGGCTTTAACATCATCAACTTTAGTGGTACAAGGTAGCAAGAGAATCCACTTCCATTCCCAGGCACTTCGTAACATGAAGCACGCCTAATAATCCACTAGTGACATAATAAGCTCCAACAAGAGCCTCTACACAATCTGCTATTGCTTTTAAGTCCATCCACTTGTGCCCCCTTATCTCAGTGCTTCCGTGCCATTACTTCCTCGGTGCATTTTTTAAATTCGCTTAGGCGAGGCAATTCTAATCAGTGTTCCGTTTCAAGCAGCAAAAGCAAATTACGACAGGGTGCGCAAGAATTGCTAAAAAAGAAACTACATATAGACCCTAACTAAATGCAAATCACAAAAAAAAAAAAAAAAAACATCATCAGGACATATATCTACATGAAGAGATAGACTGAAATGGTTACCTGCAATTGGTGATTCGTTCCGAATTTGTAGACTTGCATTGCCAACCGCCGAAGAGCGCCTCGCCCATAGCTTCCCTTCATGCTTCTCCGGATAGTTGAGAAACAGATGGCAGCTCATGGTGTACCTCAACACCGAATCCTCAAGCAGCTCCAAACGCTCCATTGAAAATGTCTCACAACAACTCAAAGTGGTGAGCTCCTCCAGAATCTAAACACAACCAGGTAATGTACTTAGAACAACCACACATATTGACCATGACAGGTAACTATGATGAAAACACTTAATCCATCGTAAGAAAGAGTTCACACCAGAGAGCATGGTATATGAACATCAGGCAATGCTATCTCTTCACGGAGCTGACTGACTGAGAGAAGAGACTCCAAACCGTGCATCAATGAAGAAATCAAATAGCATGCTTTTAGAATAGATTTGGAGACATCTATACCGGCTAACATCTAAGGAGGCTGCTTATGAACATAACTCTTTGGCTTTTCAGGTACAACATTTGCAAAATCTGAGAAAATATTTCAGGATCATATTTTCCATAATGAGTAAACGAAGAAAAATATCTAGGTTTACGTCAATATAGAACAATAATG
This sequence comes from Drosera capensis, assembly GCA_001925005.1. Taxonomy (NCBI): domain Eukaryota; kingdom Viridiplantae; phylum Streptophyta; class Magnoliopsida; order Caryophyllales; family Droseraceae; genus Drosera; species Drosera capensis. Next base: position 7,402 of record LIEC01010573.1, on the reverse strand, counting down.
ATGCCCTTTCTGTACATGATCAAATGAACCAGCGCATTACCAGTTCAGGTTTCCCAGTTTCTGGGCTTAATATTCGACACTATAACATTGATAGCTAATGGCTAAACTGATCGTGCAGGAAGCTACCATCACAACACAGCAGCACAGCATTATCCATGATGTCTTTGGTTGCTGCTATCATTTCAAAACCATGTTAAAAGAGAATATAAGATACCAACTAAACTTTCAGATTATCATTTTGACAAGATTGCTCCCTCTCCCTGCACTTAGAGTCACATTAAGTATTGGCAGTAAGCGTCAAATTGAAAACAGAAACATAAGCTCTCTCCTTCTAGATGACAAGTTTATACCATAGGTCCATAGCCACTGCCACTCAGATGAAAATTAGAGACTGCCAAATCAGTAACATCTAAATCTAGATAAGCATAATAGCAGAACTTCAGAAGAGCACGTTCAAGAAAAAACTTAGCAGCACAAAGCAACAGAGACAGTAGTATAATAGATTATAAAACCATACCAGCTTGATAAATCCGAGGACATCCATTGCAGAGAGACAACTTCCTTTCCTGCTCCCCGCAGACTGCACATATCGCTTTGGTCAATGGAGAGTTTCTGCCCACTTTGGAGTGACATATCTATATCATGGAGTGTAGTGCTGTTGGTTGTATACATGTGGTGGTAGCTGAAATAAATACAAAATAATTACTTGCTCAGAACTAGGTCTTCTAATATACACAAAAAATAATAAAAAGCCAATTCTCACGGTTGTCTCTTATCTCTGCAACCTGCATGAGCTTCGAATTGTGAAGGACAAATCTGTTATAAGTGCAGAAAGCCACCGTCAGACAAAGGAGAAAATAAAACTTTTCCGTAGCAGTACGATGCTGCTATTATCTGTACAAGTGCATACTGACTGAAAACCATTTTACCTCTTGATCACAATAGCCGCAAACAATGCCTCTACATCTTTTGAAACCTTGAAGCAGTTTCTGCAGGAGATGAAAGAAGGAAAGGAGTGAAAATTTTAAACACGTACACAAAATGATGCCACCTTTTTCTCGTTATTCGTAGTTGCTTTTTAAGGAAGGGTAACAATAAACAGATCAAACTGGGAAATAAAAATCATAATCAAATTAGCAGAGACCTGTCCTTTAAAGTAGTGCACTAAATCAGCTCCATTTGGGACACCATTGCACGTGAAAAGTAGCCTATGTAATTCATTGTCCCTGCCATGAAAAGAACAGATTCCAAACCAGAATTAAACGGCAGATAGCATACATCTAATTGTAGCATGACGGAGACAAGGGAGGGAAGACAACCGAGAAAAGGGGACCAATGAGCACTCACCTCCCTACCACCAAGCTACCGTGAGCACTCAACTCCTATGTGATCGGTGGATTAGTGTATTTATCACCAAAGAGGTGCAAAATTAACCAATCAGTGAGGGAGAGATCAAGAGGGTGCTAATAAAAGCATGTCAGCATTAACACTTTTTGCATCTGGACTGGATATTAAATTGAGAAGTAAAATCCAATCAAGGTACATCAATTATAAAGGGAACCAAAAAAAAAAAATTATCACCTTAAGAACTTCTATATCCTGCCTTTCACATGTAGAGAGCATCTTCAAGCGTGAAGCGTGCATCCTGTACACTGCATCTGACAAAGAACTAGCTTTTTGATAGTATGACAAAGTCGATACAGGTGGCATCCCAAGCTTTTCACCAAGCTTCCCAAGGCAGAATTGCATGTGACCAATCTGGCCTAGAACCATCGAAGAACAACTAAATGTCAATTGAACATTCTCTTTTTATCATCAGTAATAGAGGACCAACATCATCAAGAAAAATTATCAGGGAAAAAGAATTACTTTTGAGCAAAGGCGGCTTGTTTAAAATGCTTCATCGAGTTCTGACAAAAAATCCTTTATGTAGCATCTTTAGAGAATACAACGCACGTTGATCATAAAATGGAACCACATTCTGCACACTATAATAGTAAACCAATGCCAGCATTTCACGTATCTCACCTGAAAGAAAGTGAACCAAAAAGGTTCAGCAAAAACATCATGGCTTAGAGCTTGACACAGAAAGCATACCTGCCTCTAAGCATAATAATATAGAAGTTCAAACTAGAATAAGTTTGCGCATCAAATTTCTAACAAATATAAAAGGGTGCCAAAAATCCAAATCACAAACTGGAATGAGTTTGTCATGACATGTTTATTCAATTTGTCTATGTAGATAAGAAGACGGCAAGAAGAAAGCAGGTATGATACAAATAAAGGAAGAGCATGAAGGAATTATGAAGAAGCTTTTCATGAGCAACAGGGGTGACTCAACATGAGCTAGAAATATCATAACCGTATTTCAAAGTCGCAGCAGTCAATAAATGAAAATCTAAGAGTTAGTCATGCCCACAAAATAGATCATACATGGGAACACCACGCGACCCAATAGGTCTCCGATATCTAAAAGAGACATATTAGCTTGATGCAGCCCAATAAAGTTTTGGAGTAGCAAAAAAATGAAGAGAGACTGATGGATATATAATGATATGCTACTTTGAGTATGAAGTATGAAGCAGTGAACCAGACCTCAAAAGAGGCACGGCTAAAGTCTGAGTAAGAGAAGACAGCAAAGGAGGAACTATCTGGCATTTTCCCAAAAATCATAAGTATAACAACATCTATGGATCTTATAAATTTAACCCAGCTAGCAGAAAGATCGCATTTTTTGGGTTTGCTTGGGATCATCAAGAGTGATCATACCTGTTGATTAACTTAAATCAAGTACAACAGCAACCTAAGTATGATGACCAAACTTAACTGCACTCAGCGACCAGCACTAGACAACAGAAGCAGGGCGTTGAGCTTGACGTTTTGAACCCCCACTTTCACGTTTCTTCAAGAGTCAAGTTATTAACTGCCTAGCCAATCCAACTTGGAACTCCATGTGTGAAGTAAGAAGAAGGCTAGGAGGAACTTTTCAGGCTTCCCACGCTCAGGTGATTGCTTTTAGGGTTTCAACGCAGCCGAGTTAGGGATTCACCACAGCTAGGGTTAGGGTTTCACCCTTAGTCGCCATCGATCGTGGAGCCGCGAGACCAAGTCAAGGTCTAGACACCACGATGATGATCGAATCATCATCGTCAAAGCCACGTGATCTATGCAATCCTCGATCCGGCATCGGCAACGTTGGGGTTTCACCCTGGTTGTCGAGACAAGAGAACGAACTCCAATCCGAAGCCTAATCGTCACTGCTTTTACAACTCTCTCCACAGCAGCGGCGTCAAGGTGGGTTTCGTTTCTATCCTTGATGGAGACCCCTCAGAACTCAGATCTGGGTTGTCGCCCAGATCTTCGACCACATCAAGGTGTTTGTTTCACCACCATCAACCATTATAGTGAGAAGATAGAAGAAGAAGCAGATCGGATGAGAGCACGAGGACGGAGATCGAGGTGCTTTTTCATACCTCTCTACAGCGGCGGCATCAAGGTAGGTTTCGTTTCGGCCTTGATGGACCCCTCTGATCTCAGATCTAGACGATCTTCGACCGCATCAAGGTTTATGTTTCACCACCATCGGCCACCACTGCGAGGAGGTAGATGAATAAGCAGATCGGATGAGATACCTTGGATTCAAGGTGGCTGCGTCGGGGAATCACCCCCGGCTGGTGGCTGACATCCTCGATCGGAGATCGGTGACGACGGCGTTAGGGTTTCATCGTTGCGAGACATGTGGGGGGACTTGTAGAGAAAGGAAGGGAGAAGACAGCTGTTTGAGTCGGTGCAGCAACGGTAAAATGAAACGCGTGAGGTTAAGGCGAACCAGTTTAAGATTTAAATTGTGTATTTTGATTTGGTCAATTAATGTGGAGTATTGTGTTCACAAAAAGGCTAGCCTGGTCTCAATAATTTACTACCATATATGACTGATTTGTTTGGTCATGACTTAAAAAGAGAAGAAAACAGCCTAACAAATATAATGGACAATATATCATCAATAAACTATTTTTTCGGTTTTTATTTAGCATAGTTAAATTTCCTAATTTTCCATCAATCCCAAAATAATAAGAGATTAAATTGTGCTTGACCCATCTTAACCTAGTGCTAAACTTAGGATCTTAAATTGCAATTCTACCTATATCCTGTTTGGATAAATAATTACTGAATGTAATTCCCTCAAAATAGTTTTTTTTCCCATTCTGGTCATGGGTGGGCGGATTCAGTCAAAATGGAATGTTTTTTTCTTTTTACTTAAGTTGGCTAACAAATAAATAAAATAGTGTTTTTTTAATCATACAAATTAAGTGAAATTAGATGAATTTCGTAAAAAAATTCCCCAAATTAAATTAAATGAACCTCATTTTAAAAATTATATTCAAACTTTATACTAATATTTTTTTATTTTACAATATTTTAGCTAAGAGTTAATTTAATTCATTATATAAAATCAAAAAAAAATCATTCCATTCCAATGAAACAAACCAAACAGGAATAAAAGAATGAAATCGACCGTTCTATTACGATCTTCATTCCAAGTAATCGCTAATTCTACTCCTTTTCAAAATCATTCCTAGAATCCAAACACTACCTAATGTTTATTGTTTAGTTGAAATTTGTTAATACTCACCCCATCCTAATTTAATTAGGACATGTATATATATATATATATATTATATGCATTAATACAATTCTTATTTTCATATCAAATCACGTAAGATCATGTCGTAACATGTATTAGGTTGAAATACAAAAAATTTACAAAAAATTACAACCATTGATATTCACGATAAATTTATAAAAAATTACGTTTGATTGTCTTTACACGCGTGTCAAATTTTACATCGTCACGCGTGTCATATCAAATGATTGCATTTAATTGGGATGGAAGGAGTAGACTTTAGTCTACCAAATTAGGGCTTCTAACTTGCAAGTTCAATGTTTGAGTTCTAACCCAAACTTATTGTTTCTCTGGATGTGACAGCTTATTGTAAGCATTGATTCTAACTCAAATCCATCATTGTAAGCACAACTTGACGAAAGAAATGGGAGTAACAAGAGATAGCTACAGTCAGACCAAGCAATGCTGAAAGCATTAATTTGATGAATCATAAAGCCCACATATCTCTTTGGCAGAGGGAGCAAATTCCTCAAGTGCAGTTTTGTCACGCCATGTTATGAATCTGCAAGGGGGAAAAGTACTAGCACACAAACATATATATTACTCGCAGACTGAGATGCAAATCATGTCACCTATCACCAACACCTGGAGAATACCCGACAAGATAAATGGAGAGAGGTGTACCTGGTAATAACATGTAACCTTGTACTCTTGTTATGATGCATGAACAGTGGCCCCTCGTAGATGTTTAAAGCCTCCAAAGAACTCACCTCCACTGCTAAAATTCACAAGATTGTATATACAATGGCTTTGCTTCAATAACAACAACTGTTCTAGATGATGCAACGCAATCCCATATCTGTTGAAAACAAAATTCCCTGTTGATCAAAGCGAAAAAGGGAGAGCAAGAAAGAAGTCAAAATGTCAAAATTCTACTTATAGTTCCACAAAGTTTGGAGATGGAACCTATTTTTTCTGGAAGTAGACCAAAAAACTAGTTTGAAGTGATTTTCCTTTGTCGTTTAAACGGACTATTAGCAGAAGAACCATCGAAACGTCAATTACAGTGTACGTACATTCTCCCATTGTGAATAGCCATCACAACCCTCTCCTTTAAGGCCCCTACAGTACACGAGCTATTAGCCAAATCTATTAACTGTCGGTATAGCCTCTATCCTGCACGACACTGCACAGCCTACAGGATATCAACTTTTCTATATCGTCATGAGGAATCTTACCACTTAACATGCAGATTTCTTCATGGACTCAATGACAGACATACAGAAGTCACTTCCCCTCCAATCCATGCTGTAAGACTCATGATTGTTGGGACTCGATAATTCAAGCAGCAGGATCAGACACATAGACGCTGGAAAGTTCATGGAGTAGGGAACTTACCCATAGACCATTACAGGTAGTGGGGATGAAGCTTGTGACCATATGGATGAAGCGCTCCTGCATAAAGAGGAGTAAATATTCATAAATAACCCTATGAGAAGGACAGTTGACAAAACTGAAAGCAGTCTCAAGTGTGAGTTTAAAATGTCTGAAGTTAAAAACATTTCGGTTTCATTTGGCTTTTCCAAAAGCCAGAGCTCTCTTCATGAAATAAATCTGTTTTGAGTTTTTACTAAACAGGCCCGTCTGCTTCAAAAAAAATATAAAAAAGAAAAAAAAAAGAAAAAAGAAAGGAAAAAGAAAAAAAAATCTAAGGTAGTTCTTTGAAATGATTGGAATAAAAAAAGAACAGGGAACAAGATTCTAGCTGCCATGACAACGAAAGAAATGACCAACGTCCAAACAATCATACACTACACCAGAAGCTGATGCCAACTTCATGTTTGATGTTGCATAATAAAACAGGGGCAACATGTTCTATTGTTCACTCTAGACCTAATGATTCATGAGTTCCAACTTCCAATATCTACAACACATGCATAAATATTACAGGTTCAATCATCTTCTTCATGACTACAGTGTTTTAAACGGATATTGACATGAAAATGCCACGAACAGCTTGAAACTATTCTTTATAAGGCCAAATCAGCAATGCGAAAAATTAGCTCAAACTATCAAGACACAAAAAGGGTCCAGCATTTGAATATCAGTTAGCAAGCAAATCATGATGAATCAATACCAAACTACCACAATGTGAAAAATCAAAAATATAAACACTGACATCTTGGGAAAGAAAGCTGTCTAGACGATGAAAGTACAATGAGTTGAGTCTTACTCATATTGAAACAACCATGGAAATTAAAGGTCTATGTGCTGCACCATGATTTTTTCCACTAATCAGTAGCCATTGTACATTGTTTTCAGCCACGCCACATAGTCCCTTTTGCTGCAAGTTTCATATTCATCGCCTCCACTATAGAAATCGGGGGAAATTCTGCACCATTCAGGTAATGGCCAACGAGAGATATGGAGAAGGATATACCGTACTTCTAGATGGTTCAACACTTTCAGCATTTGAAGAGATAGCAAAAGCGAAATGCCCCAATGGCTTGCCTTATGGGCTGCATGGATGACGGATTCCGGCAGATTAGAGTCAATATAGCATTATAAAAGCCATCCAACTTCTTACAAATGTCATCTCGAATCATTTATCGCTGTAAATACATAAAGCACACTTTTGCCACGATGCAATCGTTGCTAAGGTTGAAGATATTCTCTTGTAAAGAGCAAGCTTGAATTGGCCCATCATTAAGCTGAATGTGCCACTAAAACCCAAAAACTGCAGGAACGATCTTCAGTCTCGAAGCTTAATGATGAAAA